>CM023533.1:55954501-56228539 GCA_013350335.1 Chimonanthus salicifolius | reverse complement strand
TTCGTGAGCAGTTACGGACGAAAGACGTAAGGACACGTTAGCGGTCTTTGTTAGGATTCCACCTCTTTGAAACCATGGGTTTATGTACATTGTTTTTATCATGATTTGATGAATTTATATTGCAAAGGATATGTTTCAAAGCGTAAGTTTTAAATGCTATGTTTATATGATAAATAGCATGTGTGTATTGTTTCAAATATGAGCTTTTAAATGCTATGATTTGTATAATTGCATAGCATGTGGATATCATGCATGGCATGGGAGGGATGAACGGTATCCGGAGACCCACACTCTGTCGAGGCGTCCGTAAAATAATTGTGGGGGGATACGTTGATGAGGAGCATTCCATCAAGAGGATACTATGTTTGAAATGTAACCGGAGATCCACACTCCGTCGGGGCGTCCGTAATAGAATCGTGGGGGATTGTGTTTGTGATGGGTGGGACTCATTGCATATGATAGCATGGCATGGCATTGAATCGGCATGATTATGACCTTTTTATCATGCAAGGTTTCTGGTTTTTATCGGTATGATTGGCTCTCTATTATCATACACTGTTTTGGATACGATGCTTTATAAGTATGGTATGATTTATTATAACTGGTTTTGATATATATTATATCTGGATTTTTAGTACTAACCCATGTGTTAGCCTTACTTGGAATACCTACTGGACGCGTTGTTCTAACGCCCTACTTCTACCCTAGTGGATGATAAGGAAACAAGGGGAACGAGGAACGCGAAACGGGCCAGGCATAGGAGCTTGGATGCTTTTAATTTATATTTTGTTTAAGATACTCATGGGCTTGTATTTTGAGTATCTAGAATTCGGATTGTAAGAACTTAGATGAATTTGCTATGGTTGGATGTTTTATTGGATAATTGCGTTATGATAATGATGATTAAGGACTTGACGTACTTTGCTATCTAAATGGAATAGAACTGTGTTCTATTATGTTTCCGCATGATATGATTTTTATTCCGCATGTTTATATTGCTATGTGTGAACCGTTTTCATGGACTGAGTCCATGCCACATAGGGTTGGCCAGTTAAGGGTCGGACTTTGGAAGTTCGGACTTAGCTCGCATCGTGACGTCCCGCTCTCTATCACTCTACTCTGTTTAAAAAAAAAAATAGACTCTGATTTATGGGAAGAAGCGAGTGAAAAAGGGCAGGGCGTTACAGTAGGTATCAGAGTGAACCCGATAATTGAATCTTTCGGAGTAAATTAATCAGGCTCTCGTGCATTAATTTACTTCGTTAGACTCAGACTGATGATAGCAAAGGAAGTACAGTCAAAATAATCGAATTTATCCAACATAGCAAAATAGGATAATATTCCCTGAAAACAAAGAAAAATCAAAGAGTACTACTGATTTGGCAATTTCCCCAAGGACAAGACACAAGATGTTTATTTGGCAATTTTCCCCAAACAAAGATTTAGTTTGATTAGAACTGATATTGGCATTGACATACTTCGGTTGTTGTGATAGAGATATGTCAAGCAACATAGAGTATACAGAGTTGTGGGACAGAGGGACACCTAGTTGTCCGATAGATCTGGTTTCTTTGTCCGACAATTCCAGCGTACCAAACTTCATCAATGAAGTTGAAATCAATCAGGAAATGGAAGTAGAATCGCCAGAGTACAACGTTAGGGATGATCTAGCCTTTGTACCTGAAGAGGTCGAGGAAGATGTCCCAAACTTAGAATAATCCTAGGGGAGATAAGCTCGCCCGAGTATACTCCCGGCTACTCCAACTTCGGATGAGTTGAAAGGTTATATGTGCGAATTATGCAATCAGTTATTTGTGGACTTCACAGTCACGGGAAGGAGAGGACTAACTGTCCTTACATTGGGGGACCAGGAATAATACCCTGTCTGACTTGTGAAGTGTTGGGGCACACATCGACGACTTGCCCTGACAACTTCTTCGATTATTATGATGATGCAGGGTCTTCTACGAAAGGTTAGGCTAAGGAGTGGTAAGAGAATGTCGGGGAAAAGGGAAAGATTTTTGTAAGGGTTGTGGGTACGTTTTGAAGGGTTTATTTTAACCCTACCAACCCTTGTATTATGATGGAAGTTTGAATAAATTTCAATAAAGTATGGAAACTTAAGAGTTTATAAAGTCTTTGAAATTGAGATGTATGGGGTGACTTGATTTTATTGAGACGTGGTATGGATACGTCCCTCACAGGATATTGATGAGATAAGTATATAGATTCCATGAGTATGGCTTAGAGTAGCTATGAGACTGTGGGAACCTCGATGAGAAATACGGAGACTTGGTCCCGTAGGGTTACCGTTGAGGAGTGGGTCCCTCGCATGCTACCCGCTGGAGGGCGCTCTCACGGCTTGTTCGCACATTTGACGTGCGTGGATGCACAAAGCTAGGTACTATTTTACCCCGTGGGGGTGGTGCTAGCTTAGTTAGACTCGGTCTGAACACCTTAGAGCTTGACTGAATCACCCATGGGGTGAAGGGATGCAGGGCGGGGTAGACATGATCATGTTGGATGTAGGTCTTCCGCTTAGTAAGTCATGGGCTTTAAGTCTTGCTAGGGGTCGGGGTATATTTGTGAGTTGATATGGTTGCGACAGTCAGGTAGTGACTCATTCGAGTGTTGTTCTTACAGGATAGAATATCTCAGGGTAGATTATGTGCCCTGGATTAATTATGACAAGGATGGATTAGTTATGCCCATGAATGGAATATACCCATAGGAGAGTTATATTCATGAATGGTTATTAATCATGGATACATGACATTCACTGATAGAGTGAAACCAGGATGGATATCTATAACCGTGGATGATAATTCCCATGGTGGTTTGAATTGATGTCGAGTATCAGTACCATGGTAGACATGTTGGTAGTATGATGGACCTGTTGGTCTCATAGATGACATAGAGATCTAATGATTAGGGACATGTTTCGATTACATCCCATGTTATAAGCAAAAGGTATTAGTCGTATTACGACTTGTATCACAGGAAAGTTAGTGTTGAAAGATACTTGGTATCGAAGAAATTATAAATAAAAGGGTTAGTCACATGGTGACTTATGTGTAAATGAAGATATATTACTTTGGAGATGTACTTAAGGGAAAAGTTAAGAGTCTAGTGAAACTCGAATGGGATGCTATGGGCGACTGCCTAGTTAGACTGGCCAGCTGACTCCGTAGTTAGCCGATGGAGTTCCAGGAGAGTGCAGCTAGAAACCTACTTAAAATGGAATCAGCAAAAGACTTGAGCATAGGCTCGTATTGGCAGGCTACCTCACACAGAGAGTAGACGAATGAACGTATTGAGCAAGTACGTATGGAAAATACCTTGGTAGCAGGTAATGTGAAATAGAATACAGTGATCTATATAAGATCGCAAATGGATTCACGAGAAAAAGAGATAACATGAGACAGAGTAAATTCTGCGAGAAAGAAACTCATAGGTTGATATGAGTGAGTTTGATAGTACTTGACAAGATTGAACAGGAACAACGGATAGATCTGGAAATGGAAACACATCTTCATGGATTTTGTAACAGAGTTGCCAAGATCTTCAAAGGGTAACGATGCGATATGGGTCGTGGTAGACCGACTGACCAAGTCTGCACATTTTATTCCCATTAAGATGACAGACTCATCTGAGACTTTAGGTCGGCGGTATATCAGGGATATCATCAGATTGCATGGTATTCCTCGAACTATTGTGTCCGACAGAGTATGGCAGAGCATGCAGGCCCTTACATTTAGCAAATCCCTTTTTAAAAATATTATAGCTCATCATGCGCAATCCATGAGGATAAGTGGGACTATCTCTAAAAAGAGGTCTCTCCTTGGTTAAGAGTGAAATTAAGGGAATTGCTATTTTAGAGGGACAAAGGGGCGCATGCCATATTGCTAAATATAGAAGATATCTAAGATTAAAAATAGAGATGGTCTTAGCCGCATATAAGATATGCGCATGGGTTGGAGTCTCTAAGAAAGAAAGAGGTCTTTCCCTTAATTAAACACGACACTAGACATTGCTAATGTTAAGAGATTTTGGCATCTTCTCATATTGGACTAATTGGAAGCATTATTAGAAGAAGGGCTCACGGCATTGTCTAAAGATGAAATCAATTGGGAGTGTCTATATAAGAAAGACACAAGGGCACACGGCATTGTCTAAAGATGAAATCAATTGGGAGGGTCTATATACGAAAGACACAAGGGCACACGGCATTGCTAAACCAAGGGTTATGGCATCTTCTAATGTTGGATCAATTGGAAGTTTATAAAAGAGGCAACTACTAAATGGAAGGGTCGGCAACTTCTATGTATATTACATTGGCTGAAAAGGGAGAAAGACAAGGAACACACGCCAATGGCCATTTCAGCAAGGGGCACATGGTATTTAGGACCTTCTAAGTTGGGACCAATTAGAAGTAATAAAAGAAAGGCACCAAGGGGCACACGGCAACACACAATCTAGGGAAGGATTGACGCATTGTGCTCTTGGCAAGAAAGTGTTCTTAGTTTTGTGAAAGATCAAAGGGAGAAGGGCTCACGACAATACACATACACCCAAGGCCGAATTCTCTCTTCCTCTCAAGTTTTCACTCTCGGCATTATCATAGGAAGAGAAGGCAACCAGCAAGAAGGAAAGATCAAGAAGGAAAAGGATTGGAAGAGCAAGAACAACCGAGGGAAAATCAGAGGAGTCGCAGAACCGGTAAGTGATTTGATAATTTGTTTAAAAATAAGGAACCATAGGGTTCGGCCAAGTTGTATGGTTGCACCCCATGGAAGAGAAATTAAGGGATGATTATGGTTAATTAATGGATTGATGAACCATAGGGTTCGGCCATGATGAAGGGCCGAACCCCATGGAGGAACATTGGATGATCATGATATTTAATTTAGTGGAAAGACATGGTTATTTATATGGGATGAAAACCATGGAGTAATTATATGGTTTTAAAAGGGTTTAACTAATGTTCAAGAGGAAGCAAGGAACCATAGGGTTCGGCCATGTGGTATGGCCGGACCCCATAGAAAGGATATTAATAATTTTAATGGATTTAAATGAGTGGATGAATATGTTGTTTTAATGATCATGGAGGATCAAGGATTAATAATTTTAAAAAAGGGGATTATGAACCATAACCGGCCATGGTGTATGGCCGAACCCCTGGAAGATGTTTTATTAGATTTACAAAGTTTCTAATTATTGGACTTATTTTGGTGATTGATTAAATGAAGATCAAGAAGGTTGCATGCTAAATTTGGAAACTATCTAATTACGGAAGGATGCATGCTAAATTTGGAAACTATCTAATTATGGAAGGATGCATGCTAAATTTGGAAACTATCTAATAATGAATGCATATGTATGCTTATGGATTATATAATTGGATTGAGGGTTTATTTTAAGAATGATGGAGATTAAATTAGTAAGTCTCTAATTATGAACCAATTAAGGGATCATATGGGCTTTATGGATCGGTTTTGGACATAAACCTAAGGATGGCAAAGTTGTAAATACTTGCTAAAATGGAAGGTTAGCCATGGATGGCATTTCGGTAATTAAGTGAAAATAAGGGACCATGGGTTCGGTCATGGTGTATGGCTGAACCCCATGGGGAAGGTTTGCTGGACTTAGATGTTTATGGATTTATGTTTTGAATCTAAACGTGGGTGAATAAATGAAGGTGACTAACCATGGAAGGAATAATGGCATTATTGTAATTAATTGAATTAATGGACCATGGGAATTATTTGGTGGACCTAGGGTGTATGAATGGTGGATTAGAATGAATGAAATATTAACTAAAGATTAGACCAATGGCAATTTGGTAAATAAATGTGAAAATGGTAGGCCATGGGTTCGGCCATGGTGTATGGCCGAACCCCATGAGGATTGTGTTTATGGACTTAAACATTATTGTAAATCAAGTGAGACTTGGTTTTGATTGATTGTTATATTATAAGGTAACGGGACCTCACAAGGTGTTTACGATCGTGAGCGGCTACCGGACGAAAGACGCAAGGACACGTTAGCGGTCTTTGGTAGGATTCCACCTCTTTGAAACCATGGGTTTATGTACATTGTTTTTATCATGATTTGATGAATTTATATTGCAAAGGATATGTTTCAAAGCGTAAGTTTTAAATGCTATGTTTATATGAAAAAATAGCATGTGTTGTATTGTTTCAAATATGAGCTTTTAAATGCTATGATTTGTATAATTGCATAGCATGTGGATATTTGCATCTCATGCATGGCATGGGAGGGATGAACGGTATCCAGAGACCCACACTCCGTCGAGGCGTCCGTAAAATACTTGTGGGGGGATACGTTGATGAGGAACATTCCATCAAGAGGATACTATGTTTGAAATGTAACCGGAGATCCACACTCCGTCGGGGCATCCGTAATAGAATCGTGGGGGATACCTTGATGAGGAGCTTTCCATCAAGAGGTTACTATGTGTTTGTGATGGGTGGGACTCATTGCATATGATAGCATGGCATGGCATTGAATCGGCATGATTATGACCTTTATTACCATGCAAGGTTTCTGGTTTTTATCGGTATGATTGGCTCTCTATTATCATACACTGTTTTGGATACGATGCTTTATAAGTATGGTATGATTTATTATAACTGGTTTTGATATATATTATATCTGGATTTTTAGTACTAACCCATGTGTTAGCCTTACTTGGAATACCTACTGGGTGCGTTGTTCTAACACCCTACTTCTACCCTAGTGGATGATAAAGGAAATGAGGGGAACGAGGAATGCGAAACGGGCCAGGCATAGGAGCTTGGATGCTTTTAATTTATATTTTGTTTAAGATACTCATGGGCTTTATTTTGAGTATCTAGAATTCGGATTGTAATAACTTAGATGAATTTGCTATGGTTAGATGTTTTGTTGGATAATTGCGTTATGATAATGATGATTAAAGACTTGACGTACTTTATTATCTGAATGGAATAGAACTGTGTTCTATTATGTTTCCGCATGTTATGATTTTTATTCCGCATGTTTATATTACTATGTGCGAACCGTTTTTATGGACTGAGTCCATGCACATATAGGGTTGGCCAGTTAAGGGTCGGACTTTGAAATTTAGGACTTAGCTCCCGTCGTGACGTCCCGCTCTCTATCACTCTACTCTGTTATTAAAAAAAAAAAAATAGACTCTGATTTACGGGAAGAAGCGAGTGAAAAAGGGCGGGGCATTACATGCCTAACTTTAACTCTAAAAAAGATAACTGAAATCCATGTAGGAGGTGTTGATTTGGGCCAAGTGTGCTTTTCTAAAAGAACTTATAAAAAGTTTGGGGGTTTTTCAGAATATAGAAAAGGAATTCGCTTCCTTTTTTCAGATTAAGCAAAAAGATTGGTGCTAGATATTATTTCTATTTTTTGAAATATTGCTACTTTTGGAAATTCCTATTTTAGGCTATTATTTAAAATTGGCAATTTCTATTTTCTGAAACTATAATTTTAGGAGGTTACCTAAGTTTAAAAGTTTCGTTTTAAAATATTAGAAATTCTAAAATTTATATATATTTGGAAGTCTTTTTAAATTTAGAAACTTATAGAATTTAGAAATTTTAGAATTTTAGATATTATTTCTATTTTTCGAAATACTGCTACTTTTTGAAATTTTATTTCAGGCTTCCATTCAAAATTGTGAGTTTTTATTTTTAGAAA
The DNA here is from genome assembly GCA_013350335.1 of Chimonanthus salicifolius. NCBI lineage: Eukaryota > Viridiplantae > Streptophyta > Magnoliopsida > Laurales > Calycanthaceae > Chimonanthus > Chimonanthus salicifolius. The sequence goes on along the minus strand of CM023533.1, from coordinate 56,220,823 downwards.
CGACGACTTTAGATGGATACCTAATTTTAAAAGTTTCTTTTTAAAATAGTTGAAATACTAGAATTTATATAGGTTTGGAGGTCTTACTAAATTTAGAAACTTGTTGAATTTAGAAATTTTTATTTTTAGAAATTTTATAATTTTAAAATTATTTCTATTTTTCGAAATACTGCTACTTATGAAAATTTCTATTTTAGGCTATTATTTAAAAGTGACAGTTTCTATTTTTAGAAATTATGATCTTAGAAAGTTACCTAAATTTAAAAGTTCATTTTCAAAATAGTAAAAATTCTAGATTTTATATAGATATGGAAGTCTTACTAAATTTAGAAACTTGTTAAATTGAGAAATTTATATTTTTAGAAATTTTATAATTTTAGATATTATTTCTATTTTTTGAAATACTGCTACTTTTGGAAATTTCTATTTTACGCAACCAATTAAAATTGACAGTTTCTATTTTTAGAGATTATAATCTTAGAAAGTTACCTAAATTTAAAAGTTTCTTTTCAAAATAGTAGAAATTCTAGAATTAATATGGATTTGGAAGTCTTACTAAATTTAGAAACTAGTTGAATTGAGAAATTTCTATTTTTAGAAATTTTATAATTTCACATATTATTTCTATTTTTCAAAATACTGCTACTTTTTGAAATTTCTAGTTTAAGCTACTATTTTAAATTGGCAGTTTCGATTTTTTGACACTACAATTTTAGAACTTTACATAAGTTTAAAGTTTCTTTTTAAAATAGCAGAAATTTTAGAATTTATATAGATTTGGACGTGTTATTAAATTTAGAAACACGTGGCTTTAAGAAATTTATATTTTTAGAATTTTCTTAATTACAGATATTATTTCTATTTTTAAATAGATTTTCAATTCAAATTGTACTATAAAATTGTCAATTTCTAATTTTAGATGTTATTTCTATTTTTTGAATTTGTTTTCCATTTTAAGAAAGTCTCTACATTGAGTTACATTTCCAAGATTAGAGTCTGATTTCTATATCTAGATTTATTTCCGTGATATTGCAATGGCTTATACCACAATATCTCAATTGCATACATTTTGGTTTGTTCCGAGTGGGTTGGAACTCGCACTTCTGAAGCTATACTATTAATGGTCGTCTGATTGCGAAGATAAATTTCAAACACCATATATTTACTCGCACAACAAGTTTTAGGCACTGTTGTCGGAGAGAAAACAAATATTTATTTTTAAATTTTGTATTTTGAGAAATATTGTTACTTTTGGAAATTTTAATTTTAGACAACTATTTAAAATTGGCAGTTTCTTTTTTTAGAAATTATAATATGAGAAAGTTGCCTAAATTTAAAAGATTCTTTTCAAAATAGTAGAAATTCTAGAATTTATAAAGATTTGGAAGTCTTACTAAATTTAGAAACTTGTTGAATTGAGAATATTCTAGTTTTAGAAATTTATAATTTCAGATATTATTTTTATTTTTCAGAATATTGTTACTTTTGGAAATTCCTATTTTAGGCTATTATTTAAAATCAGCAGTATATATTTTTAGAAACTATAATTTTAGAAGGTTACCTAAGTTTAAAAGTTTCATTTTAAATAAGTAGAAATTCTAGAATTTAAATAAATTTGGAAGTCTTAGTAAATTTAGAAACTTGTGGCATTTACAAATTTATATTTTTAGAATTTTTTTGTAGATATTATTTCTATTTCTAATTGGATTTTCATGCAAATTGGACTCCAAAATGTCAATTTCTAATTTTAGATGTTATTTCTATTTTTTTGAATACGTTTTCCATTTTAAGAAAGTTTCTACATTGAGTTATATTTCCAAAATTAGAGTTTTGATTTCTATATTTAGATTTATTTCCATGATATTGTAATAGCTTATACCACAATATCTCAATTGCATACATTTTGCTTTGTCCGAGTGGGTTGGAACTCACACTCCGGAAGCTATACTATTAATGGTTCGTCTGATTGCAAAGATAAATTTAAAACACCATCTCTTTAGTGACACAACAAGTTTTAAGCACCGTTAATATTTATTTTTAAATTTTGTGTTTTGAGAAATACTGTTACTTTTGGAAATTTCAATTTTAGCCAACTATTTCAAATTGGTAGCTTCTATTTTTAGAAATTATAATATGAGAAAGTTTCCTAAATTTAAAAGATTCTTTTCAAAATAGTAGAAATTCTAGAATTTATTTAGATTTGGAAGTCTTACTAAATTTATAAACTTTTTAAATTGAGAATATTCTAGCTTTAGAAATTTATAATTTCAGATATTATTTTTATTTTTCGAAATATTGCTACTTTTGGAAATTCCTATTTTAGGTTATTATTTAAAATTGGCAATTTCTATTTTTAGAAACTATAATTTTAGAAGGTTACCTAAGTTTAAAAGTTTCGTTTTAAAATAGTAGAAATTCTCGAATTTATATATATTTGGAAGTCTTACTAAATTTAGAAACTTGTGGCATTTCCAAATTTATATTTTTAGAATTTTTTTAATTGTAGATATCATTTCTACTTCTAATTGGATTTTCCATGCAAATTGGGTTCCAAAATTGTCAATTTCTAATTTTAGATGTTATTTCTATTCTTTGAATTTGTTTTCCATTTTTAGAAAGTGTCTACATTGAGTTATATTTCTAAGATTAGAGTTTGATTTCTATATTTAGATTTATTTCCATGATATTGTAATGACTTATACCAAAATAAATTGCATATATTTTGTAACACCCCGGATTTTCAATTTATTTATTTATGTAATGCCCTGCCCTTTTTCACTCGCTTTTTCCCGTAAATTCAGTGTATATTTTTTTTTTAACAGAGTAGAGTGATAGAGAACGGGACGTCACGACACGAGCTAAGTCTAAACTTCCAAAGTCCGACCCTTAACTGGCCAACCCTATGTATGTATGGATTCGGTCCAATAAAATGGTTCACACATAGCAATACCGACTTGCGGAATAAAAATCATAACATGCAGAATCATAACATCCAATTTGCGGAATCATAATAGAACGAAGTTCTATTCCATTGATAGAAAAGTACATAGTCAAATAATCACATTAACCATTATCCAAATAAAACATTCAACCATAGCAAATTCATTTAAGTTATTACATTCCGAAATCTGGATACTCTAAATACTAATCCTTGAGTATCTTAAGCAAAATATAAAAATAAAAGCGTTCCAAGCTCCTATGCTTGTCCCTTTCCACGTTCAGCGCTTTCCTCATTTCCTGCATCATCCACTAAAGGGTAGAAGTAGGGCGTTAGTACAACGCGCCCAGTATGTATTCCAGTTACGGCTAATACATGGTTAGTACAAAACATATATTATAACATAATATATAAAACCAAGTAAAATCCATGCCATGCAATGAGTCCCACAGTACCCACCACATAGGTCTTCCGGACGCCCCGGTGGAGTGTGGACCCTTCGAAAATCTTCTTGATGACAGATATACAATGAGTCTCACCCATCACATGTACATAAAGTACCCACCAAATAGGTCTTCCGGACGCCCCGGCGGATTGTGGACCCTCCGGAAATCTTCTTAATGACAGATATGCAATGAGTCCCACCCATCACATGTACATAAAGTACCCACCACATAGGTCTTCCGGACGCCCCGACGGAGTGTGGATCCTCCGGAAATCTTCTTGATGGAAATCACATCAAGGTGTTGCACATAGGTTTTTCGGACGTCCCGACGGAGTGTGACCCCTCCGGTTATAAATCCTCCACCCCATGCCATGCATGAGATGCCAATGAAACACATGCTATTTTATAACATAAACATAGCATTGAAAATCATCATTTGAAACCACATACAATACATGCTCATTATATAAATAAACTTAGCATGTAAAATCATCCTTTGAAACATAATTGGCCCATGCTATTTTAAACACTTAAATATAGCATATGAATTTCAATATAATAAAACATATCCTTGGAAACATATTTTCATCAAACATAATATAAAAACAAAGTACATAAGCCATAGTTTCAAAGAGGTGGAATCCTACTTAAGACCGTTCACAAGTCCTTGCGTTGTCCAAGATTCGATCATCGATCGCGCACTGCTTGCGAAATCCCGTTACCTTATAATATAATGACAAATCAACACCAAGACTCACCTAATTACAAGGTTCTAAGTCTATAAACAAAACCCCATGGGGTTCGGCCATACACCATGGCCGAATCCATGGCTTACCATTTTTCATACATATTTATAAAAATGCCATTGTTGATAACCCTAGCCCCTTTTCTTTGCTTAGGTTCCAAGTCATCCATTCATGCTTCCAAAGCACATAATCCCATAAAATAATTCATGGGGTTCGGCCATGGTGTCTCTCATATTTACAAAAATGCCATTGGTTTCCTCTTTCCTTTAAGTCTTCCATAATTAGACCTTATAAATTTCCCTAATCAAATAAGTCCATCAAACACAACTCATGGGGTTAGGCCATACATCATGGCCGAACCCATGGTTCTCCACTTTGGTGCTTAATTACATTTTTGCCATTCCTTTCTCCATCAATTCCTAACATACATTGTATCCTTTATTTTATTTTAAAACTACACATAACCTAACTCATGACATAGGTTCATAATCTGATTCATAAATCAGTCTTAAACCATGAATTAAAGATGCCATTAATCCCTTAATTTGGACCATGGGGTTCGGCCATACACCATGGCCAAACCCTATGGTGTATAATTTCCAACTATGACATTAAATTCATACCATCCATCTCCTTTGATTCAATTATATATGAGCCTAAACCATATATTTAATTCCATAATTAAATAGGTTTTCAAAAACTAAGCCTTAGTGGGGTACGGCCATACACCATGGCCTCACTTATGGCATCCAATCCATTTATTTAATCCAAGTTCCATAATTAAACCCTACTTTCCATTCTTGGATAGTTTCCATAAATAATCTTCATAGTCAATAAGTAGATATTTTCTAATTTTAATATCAACTTCCAAGAATAGAAATTTTCTTAATATTCAATCCTCCTTTCCATAATTGGAAACACTTTCTAAAAATAGATTGTTTCCAAAAATAACCACCTTCCTTCCATTTTTAGATTGCTTTCCAAATTTAGCAATCCTTACCATACTTAGATGTTTTCTAGTTTTAGAAATACTAACCATATTTGGAACCTTTCCATATTTGGATTGCTCTCCAAATTTAGCAACCATTTTCCATCTAACATTCCAAACTTAACCCATGGGATTCGGCCATACACCATGGCCGAACCCTATGGTTCATGATCTTGGCCATTGGTTTAGATCCAAATCAAAATCGATCATCAATCCATAAAATGTTTGGTGGGGTTCGGTCATACACCATGGCCTCACCTCACCTCTTCCTTTCATTACTTTAGATCCAATATCTTAGCCATCTAGAAATCATGGTTCTGCCATACCAAGGCCGACTCACATCTCTATCCAATTCTCCCTTTAAAATTATCCAAATTTTCCATGGATTTCCATCATTCAAATTTGTAAATTTAAACCATACATCCCCATGGTTTTTTATCATGAAATCACCATGTCTTTTCATGTTCCAAAATTTAAGAACATAAACCCAATGAAATAAATCCAATCTCTCCATGGTTTTCAATCTTAAAATCAACAATTAAATAAAATCATTTCATGGGGTTCGGCAAGCACTATGGCCGAACCCTATGGTTCTTTCTCTACATTTAACCCATTAATCCAACTCTTAATGTTTCTCCATGGGGTTCGGCTAACCACCATGGCCGAACCCTATGGTTCTTGTGTTTCAAACATAAAATTATAAATCAAGATACTAACCTTTTTCCCCTTTGGTTTCTTGCTCTTCTAGTTTTCTTTCTTTTCCCTTTGTTTTTCTCCAAACAAGAACTCCTTGTTGCTGCCCTTTCTAAAACTCTACTACCCTAAAACCCTAAAACGCTAAACCCTACCTGAAACACTAAACACTAAAACCCAAAACCCTAAACCCTAAACCCAAAACCCTAAACCCCAAACCCTAAAACCCTAAAACCCTAAACCCTAAAACCCAAACCCTAAACCCTAAACCCCTAAAACCCTAAAACCCTAAACACTAAAACCTAAACCCTAAAACCTAAACCCTAAACTCTAAACTCGAAACCCGAAACCCTAAACCCTAAACCCCTAAAACCCTAAAAACCTAAACCCTAAAATCTAAACCCTAAACCCTAAAACCCTAAAACCCTAAACCCTAAAACCTAAAACCTAAACCCCCAAACCAAAACCCTAAACCCTAAAACCTTAAACCCCTAACCCAAAAACCGTACCTAAAACCTTAAAACCCTAAAATCCTAAACCCTAAAACGCAAATCACTAAAACCTAAACCCCTAAAACCCTAAACCCTAAACCTTAAAACCCTAAACCCTAAAACACTAAACACTAAAAGCCTAAACCCTAAAAGCCTAAACCCTAAAGACAAAAACGCTAAAACCGTAAACCCCAAAAAACCCAAAACCATAAAACCATAAAACCCTAAACCCTAAAACCCTTAACCCTAAAACCCTAAACCCCCAAAAACCCAAAACCCTAAAACTATAAAACCCTAAAACCCTAGACTCGAAACCCTAAACCCTAAACCCCTAAGCCCTAAAACCTAAAACCCTAAAACGCTAATCCCTAAACCCTAAAACCCTAAACAATAAACCCTAAAACCCTAAACCTTAAAACCTTAAAACCCTAATACCATAAACCCAAAACCTTAAAACCTTAAAACCCTAAAACCCTAAACCCTAAACCCTAAAACAATAAACCCCTAAAACCTTCAAACCCTAAACCCTAAAACCCTAAAACACCAAAACCCAAAACCCTAAACCCTAAACCGTAAACCCTAAACATTAAATCCTAAGCCCTAAACCCTAAAACCCTAAAATCGTAAACCTTAAACCCTAAACCCTAAACCCCTAAACCTTAAAACCGTAAACCCTAAAACCTAAATCCTTAACCCTAAACCCTAACCCCTAAACGCTTAAAATCCTAAACCCAAAACTCTAAACCCTAAACCCTAAAACCTAAACCCTAAACCCTAAAACCCTAAACTCCTAAAAGCCCTAAAACCACAAAACCCTAATACCCAAAACCCTAAACCCTAAACCTTAAAACCCTAAAACCCTAAAACCCTAAACCCTAAAACACCAAACCCCTAAAACCCTAAAACCCGAAACACTAGACACACAAACCCTAAACCTAAACCCTAGAACCCTAAAACCCATAAACCCTAAAATCCTAAAACCTTAATCCCTAAACCCGATAACCCTAAAATCCTCAGCGCTAAAATCCTAAACCCCTAAAAACCCAAATCCTAAAACCCTAAACCCTAAACCCTAAACCCCTAAGCCCTAAACCCTAAAACCCAACTACCCTAAACCCTAAAACTCTAAACCCTACCTGAAACACTAAACACTAAAATCCAAAAACCCTAAACCCTAACCCGAACCCTAACCCTAAACCCTAAAATCCTAAACCCTAAACCTTAAGCCCTAAACCCCTAAAACCCTAAAACCCGAAACCCTAAAACCTAAACCCTAAACCCTAAACCCCTAAAACCCTAAACCCTAAACCCTAAACCTAAACCCTAAAACCTAAAACCTAAACCCCAAACCGAAACCCTATACCCTAAACCTTAAACCCTAATCCAAAAACCGTACTAAAACCATAAAACCCTAAAACGCAATCACTAACCCTAAAGCCTTAAAACCCTAAACCCTAAAACACTAAACACTAAACGCCTAAACCATAAAACCCTCAACCCTAAACACTAAAACCCTAAAAGCGTAAACCCCAAAAACCCAAAACCATAAAACCATAAAACCATCAACCCTAAAATCCTAAACCCCCAAAAACCCAAATCCATAAAATCATAAAACCCTAAAACCCTAAACCCCTAAGCCTAAAACCTAAAACCCTAAAACGCTAATCGCTAAACCCTAAAACCTAAACAATAAACCCTAAACCCTAAACCCCTAAAACCCTAAACCTTAAAACCCTAAAACCCTAATACCATAAACCCAAAACCTTAAAACCTTAAAACCCGAAAACCCTAAAACACCAAAACCCAAAACCCTAAACCCTAAACCCTAAACCCTAAACCCTGAACATTAAACCCTAAGCCCTAAACCCTAAAACCCTAAAACCGTAAACCCTAAACCCTAAACCCTAAACCCCTAAAACCTTAAAACCAAAACCCTAAACCCTAAACCCTAAACCCTAAACATTAAACTCTAAGCCCTAAACCCTAAAACCCTAAAACCTTAAAACCGTAAACCCTAAACCCTAACCCCTAAACACCTAAAATCCTAAAACCCTAAACTCTAAGCCCTAAACCCTAAAACCCTAAACCCCTAAACGCTGTAAAACCACCAAACCCTAATACCCTAAAACCCTAAACCCTATACCTCAAAACCCTAAAACACTAAACCCAAAACCCTAAACCCTAAAACACCAAACCCCTAAAACCCTAAAACCCTAAACACTAGACGCACAAACCCTAAAACCCTAAACCCTAAACCCTAAAACACCAAACCCCTAAAACCCTAAAACCCTAAACACTAGACGTACAAACCCTAGAACCCTAAACCCTAGAACCCTAAAACCCATAAACCCTAAAACCTTAAATCCCTAAACCCGATAACCCTAAAATCCTCAGCGCTAAAATCCTAAACCCCTAAAAACCCAAAAAAGAAACCCTAAACCCTAAACCCTAAACCCTAAACCCCTAAGCCCTAAACCCTAAAACCCTACTACCCTAAAATCCTAAAACGCTAAACCCTACCTGAAACACTAAACACTAAAATCCAAAAAACCCTAAACCATAAACCCTAAACCCGAAACCCTAAGCCCTAAACCCTAAAACCCTAAAACCCTAAACCCTAAACCCTAAACCCTAAACCCCTAAAACCCTAAAACCCTAAGCCCTAAAACCTTAAACCCTAAACCCTAAACCCCTAAAACCTTAAAACCCTAAACCCTAAAACCTAAACCCTAAAACCTAAAACCTAAACCCCAAACCGAAACCCTAAACCCTAAAACTATAACCCCTAACCCAAAAACCGTACCTAAAACCATAAAACCGTAAAATCCTAAACCCTAAAACGCAAATCGCTAAACCCTAAACGCCTAAAACCCTAAACCCTGAAATCTTAAAACCCTAACCCTAAAACACTAAACACTAAATGCTTAAACCCTAAAACCCTAAACCCTAAACACTAAAACCCTAAAACCGTAAACCCCAAAAAACCCAAAACCTTAAAACCATAAAACCATAAACCCTACAACCCTTAACCCTAAAACCCTAAACCCCCAAAAACCCAAAACCCTAAAACCATAAACCCTAAAACCCTAAACTCTAAACCCTAAACCCTAAACCCCTAAGCCCTAAAACCTAAACCCTAAAACGCTAATCCCTAAACCCTAAAACCCTAAACAATAAACCCTAAAACCCTAAACCCCTAAAACTCTAAACCTTAAAACCCTAAAACCCTAATACCATAAACCCAAAACCTTAAAACCTTAAACTCTAAAACCCTAAACCCTACATCCTAAAACAATAAACCCCTGAAACCTTCAAACCCTAAACCCTAAAACTCTAAAACACCAAACGCAAAACCCTAAACCCTAAACCCTAAACATTAAACCCTAAACCCTAAACCCTAAAACTGTAAACCGTAAACCTTAAACCCTAAACCCTAAACCCTAAACCCTAAACCCCTAAAACCTTAAAACAGTAAACCCTAAAACCTAAATCCTAAACCCTAAACCCTAAACCCTAATCCCTAAACGCCTAAAATCCTAAAACCCTAAACCCTAAACCATAAACCCAAAAACCTAAACCCTAAACCCTAAAACCCTAAACCCCTAAAAGCCCTAAAACCACAAAACCCCAATACCCTAAAACCCTAAACCCTAAAACCCTAAAACCTAAAACACCAAGCCCCTAAAACCCTAAACACTAAACGCACAAACCCTAAAACCCTAAATCCTAAACCCTAGAACCCTAAAACCCATAAACCCTAAAACCCTAAAACCTTAAATCCCTAAACCCGATAACCCTAAAATCCTCAGCCCTAAAATCCTAAACCCCTAAAAACCCAAATCCTAAAACCCTAAACCCTAAACCCCTAAGCCCTAAACCCTAAAACCCTACTACCCTAAAACCCTAAAACGCTAAACCCTCCCTGAAACACTAAATACTAAATCCAAAAACCCTAAACCCTAAACCTAACCCTAACGTAAAACCCTAAACCCTAAACTAACCCTAAACCCCTTTTAAATGCTATGTTTATGTTATAAAATAGCATGTGTTCATTGGCATCTCATGCATGGCATGGGGTGAAGGTTTTGGTAATCGGAGGGTCCACACTCCGTCAGGGCGTCAACCTATGTGGGGTACGTTGATGTGCTTTTCCATCAGGGAAGAAACCAGAGGGTCCACACTCCGCTGGGGCGTCCGGAAGACCTATGTGGTGGGTACTTTTATGTACATGTGATGGGTGAGACTCATTGCATGGCATGGTTTTATATGGTTTTTGACATTACGATATTATTATATGTTTTATACTAACCATGTGTTAGCCGTAACTGGAATATCTACTGGGCGTGTTGTTCTAACGCCCTACTTCTACCCTAGTTGATGATACAGAAAATCAGGGGAATGATGAACGCAAGACGGGCCAGGCATAAGAGCTTGGATGATTTAGTTTATTATTTTTAATAAAAGTTACTCATGGACTTGTATTTGAGTATCTAGATTTCGGAATATAATAACTTAGATGGATGGATATTAATTTTGATAATTATGGTATTTGAATGACGATACAGGACTTGACGTACTTTGCTATCTGAATGGAATAGAACTTGGTTCTATTATTATTCCGCATGTTATGATTCCGCAGTTATGATGTTTATTCCGCAAGTTGATATTATTATGTATGAACCATTTTCGTGGACTTAGTGCATGTACACATAAGGTTGGCCAGTTAAGGGTCGGACTTTGGAAGTTCGGACTTAGCTCGCGTCGTGACGTCTAGCGCGCTATCACTCTACTCTGTTACAAAAAAAATAGACTCTGAATTTATGGGAAGAAGCGAGTGAAAAAGGGCGTGGCGTTACATATTTTCTTTGTTCCAAGTGGTTCGAACTTGGACTCCTGAAGCTATACTATTAATAGTTCATCTGATTACAAATATAAATTTAAAACACCATATCATTAGTGGCACAACAAGTTTTAGGAGCTGTTGTCAGAGAAAAAACAAATATTTGTTTTTAAATTTTGTGGCTTTAGAAATACTGCTAATTTTGGAAATTTTGATTTTAGGCAACTATCTAAAATTGACAGTTTCTATTTTTGGAAATCATAATTTTAGAAGGTTGCCTAACTTTAAAAGTTTTTTTTAAATAGTTGAAATTCTACAATTTATATAGATTTGGAAGTCTTATTAAATTTAGAAACTAGTTGAATTGAGAAATATTATTTTTTAGAAATTTTATAATTTTAGATATTATTTCTATTTTTGAAAATACTGCTACTTTTAGAAATTTTTATTTCAGGCTTCCATTTAAAATTGGCAATTTTTATTTTTAGAAACTTTAATTTTAGAAGGATACCTAATTTTAAAATTTCCTTTTTAAAATAGTTGAAATACTAGAATTTATATAGATTTGGAGGTCTTACTAAATTTGGAAAATTGTTGAATTTAGAAATTTTTAATTTTAGAAATTTTTAATTTTAGAAATTTTATAATTTTAGATATTATTTCTATTTTTTGAAATACTGCTACTTTTGGAAATTTCTATTTTAAGCTACTATTTCAAATTGGCAGTTTCTATTTTAGAAATTATAATCTTAGAAAGTTACCTGAATTTACAAGTTTATTTTTAAAATAGTAAAAATTCTAGAATTTATATAGATTTGGAAGTCTTACTAAATTTAGAAACTTGTTGAATTAAGAAATTTATATTTTTGGAAATTTTATAATTTTAGATATTATTTCTATTATCGAAATATTGTTACTTTTGGAAATTCCTATTTTAGGCTATTATTTAAAATTGGCAGTTTCTATTTTTAGAAAATACAATTTTAGAAGGTTAAATAAGTTTAAAAGTTTCGTTTTAAAATAGTAGAAATTCTATAATTTATATAGATTTGGAAGTGTTTACTAAATTTAGAAACTTGTTGAACTTAGAAATTTTTATTTTTAGAAATTTTATAATTTTACATATATTTCTATTTTTCGAAATACTGCTACTTTGGAAAATTCTATTTTAGGCTAGTATTTAAAATTGACAGTTTCTATTTTTAGAAACTATAATCTTGAAAGGTTATGTAAGTTTAAAAGTTTCATTTTAAAATAGTAGAAATTCTAGAATTTATATAGATTTGGAAGACTTACTAAATTTAGAAACTTGTTGAATTTAGATTTCTTTACTTTTAGATATTTTATAATTTTAATTATTATTTCTATTTTTTGAAATTCTGCTACTTTTGAAAATTTCTATTTTAGGCTATTATTTAAAATTTGTTGTTTCTATTTTTAGAAATTATAATCTTATAAAGTTACCTAAATTTAAAAGTTCCTTTTAAAAATAGTAGGATTTCTAGAATTTATATAGATTTAGAAGTCTTACTAAATTTATAAACTTGTTGAATTGAGAAATTTCTATTTTTAAATTTTTTATAATTTTAAATATAATTTCTATTTTTGAAACACTACTCATTTTGGAAATTTCTATTTTAGGCAACCATTTAAAATTGGCAGTTTTTATTTTTAGAAATTTACATAAATTTAAAAGATTTTTTTCAAAATAATAGAAATTCTAGAATTTATATAAATTTTGAAGTCTTACTAAATTTAGAAACTTGTTAAATTTAGAAATTTATAATTTAAGATATTATTTCTAATTTTCAAAATACTGCTACTTTTGGAAATTTCTATTTTACGCTTTATTTAAAATTGACAGTTTTTATTTTTAGAAACAACACTTTTAGAAGGTTACCTAATTTTAAAAGTTTCTTTTTAAAATAATTGAAATACAATAATTTATGTAGAAACTTGTTAAATTTAGAAATTTTATTCTTAGAAATTTTACTAATTTAGTTATTATTTCTATTTTTCTAAATGCTCTTACGTTTGGAAATTTATATTTTAGGATACTATTTAAAATTGACAGTTTCTATTTTTATAAATTATGATCCGAGAAAGTTACCTAAATTTAAAAGTTTCTTTTGAAAATAGTAGAAATTCTAGAATTTATATAGATTTTGATGTCTTACTAAATTTAGAAACTTGTTAAATTGAGAAATTTATGTTTTTATAAATTTTATAATTTTAGATATAATTTCTATTTTTTGAAATACTACTACTTTTGGAAATTTCTATTTTAGACTACCATTTAAAGTTGATAGTTTCTGTTTTTAGAAATTATAATCTTAGAAAGTTATCAAAATTTAAAAGTTTCTTTTCAAAATAGTAGAAATTCTAGAATTTATATAGATTTGGAAGATTTAATAAGTTTAGAAACTAGTTGAATTAGGAAATTTCTATTTTTAGAAATTTTATAATTTTAGATATTATTCTATTTTTCGAAATACTGTTACTTTAGGAAATTTCTATTTTAGGTAAATATTTAAAATTGGTAGTTTCTATTTTTACAAATTATAATCTTAGACATTTACCTAAACTTAAAAGTTTCTTTTCAAAATAATAGAAATTCTAGAATTTATATGGATTTGGAAGTCTTACAAAGTTTAGAAACTAGTTGAATTGAGAAATTTCTATTTTTAGAAATTTTAGAATTTTAGATATTATTTTTATTTGTGGAAATACTGTTACTTTTGAAAATTTATATTTTAGGCTATTATTTAAAATTAACAGTTTCTATTTTTAGATATTATAATCTTAGAAAGTTACCTAAATTTAAAAGTTCTTTTTTCAAAATAGTAGAAATTCTAGAATTTAAATAGATTTGGAAGTATTAGTATATTTAGAAACTTATTAAATTGAGAAATTTATATTTTTAGAAATTTTATAATTTTAGATATAATTTTTATTTTTTGAAATGCTGCTACTTTTGTAAATTTCTATTTTAGGGTACTATTTAAAATTGCTAGTTTTTATTTTTGGAAATTATAATTTCAGAAGGTTACCTAATTTTAAAAGTTTCTTTTTAAAATAGTTGAGGCACTAGAATTTATATAGATTTAGAAGTCTTACTAAATTTAGAAACTTGTTGAATTTAGATTTCTTTACTTTTAGAAATTTTATAATTTTAGCTATTATTTCTATTTTTCGAAATACTACTACTTTTGGAAATTTCTATTTAGGCTACTATTTAAAATTCTACCCTAAAATTTTAGGGTAGGCTACGTTTGGAAACCCTACCCTAAAACCTAAAACCCTAAAAGTCTAAAACTCTAAACCCTAACTATAAAACCCTAAACCATAAATCCTAAACCCTAAACCCGAAACCCGAAACCCTAATCCCTAAACCCTAAACCCTAAACCCTAAACCCAAAACCCTAAACCCTAAAACCTTAAACCCTAAAAGCCTAAAACCTTAAAACCCTAAACCCTAAACCCTAAACCGTGAAACACTAAAACCCTAATTCCCTATACGCTAAACCATAAACCCCTAAAACCCTCAACCCTAAAACCCTAAAACCCTAAACCCAAAAACCATAAAGCCCTAGAACCCTAAACCCTAAATCCTCAACCCTAAAACCCTAAACCCCTAATGTAATGCCCCGCCATTTTTCACTCACTTCTTTCTGTAAAATCAGCGTCTGTTTTTTTTTTTTTTATAAACGAAGAGTGATAGAGAGCAGAACGTCACAACGCGAGCTAAGTCCGAACTTCTAAAGTCCGACCCTTAATTGGCCAACCCTATGTGTGCATGGATTAAGTCAATGAAAACGGTTCACACATAACAATATAAACATGTGGAATAATAAAATCATAACTGCGGAAATATAATAGAACCAAGTTCTATTCCATTCAGATAGCAAAGTACGACAAGTCCTTAATCATCATTCAAATATCATAATCATCCAAATAAACATCCGACCATCTAAGTTATTGCATGCCTGAAACTAGTTACTCACTTACATGTCCAGAAATAACTTTATTCAAAATATAATTAAATCATCCAAGCTCCTATGACTGGCCCTCCTTGCGTTCATCGTTCCCCTGGTTTCCTGTGTCATCCACTAGGGTAGAAGTAGGGCATTAGAACAATGCGCCTAGTAGGTATTCCAATTAGGGCTAACACATGGTTAGTACAAAACATATATAATATCATAACGTCCAAAACCATATAAAACGATGCCATGCAATGATGACAAATGCAATGAGTCCCACCCATCACATGTACATAAAAGTACCCACCACATAGATCTTTCGGACGCCGACGGAGTGCGGACCCTCCGATTTCTTCTTGATGGAAAGCACATCAAGGTACCGACATAGGTTTTTTGGATGCCCCGATGTAGTGTGGCCCCTCCGGTTACAAATCCTTCACCCCATGCCATGCATGAAATGCCAATGAAACACATGCTATTTATTATATAAACATAGCATTAAAATCACATTGAAACATAACCAACACATGCTATTTTATCATATAAACATAACATTTAAAATCACAATTTGAAACATATCCTTTGCAACATATATTCATCAAAAATAAGATAAAACAATGTACATAAATCCATGGTTTCAAAGAGGTGGAATCCTACCAAAGACCGCTAACGTGTCCTTGCGTCTTTCGTTCGGTAACCGCTCACGATCGTAAACACCTTATGAGGTCCCGTTACCTTATAATATAATAACCAATCAAAACCAAGTCTCACTTGATTTACAATATATTAAGTCCATAAACCAATCCCCATGGGGTTCGGCCATGGTAATGGCCGAACCCATGGTCTATTAATTTACTTAATTACAAAAATGCCATTATACATATCAATAGCCATTTACCTTCCTTATTTTCATAAGGCTTAAGTTACCAAAATAATCCATACAATAGTTCGTGGGGTTCGGCGATACACCATGGCCGAACCCTATGTCCAATATTTTCACATATTTACAAGATTGCCATTACCTCCATGCATTTAAATCTACTATAACTAGACCCTATATAAATTCCTTAACCAATCAAGTCCATAAAAGAAACCTCATGAGGTTCGGCCATACACCATGGCCGAACCCATGATCCTCCATTTTGCCATTGCCTTCAACAACTTATGTTTAGATTCCAAACATAGGTCCTTTCATTCATTTAATCATGCATAACACTCCAATTAACCGTTTAAAATGTTCCATAATCGATTCCTTAACACATAAACATAATAGACCCATAATTGGTTCATGGGGTTCGGCTAAGCACCATGGCCGAACCCTATGATGTCTTACTCTCAATTATCTACATTGCAATCCATTATTAGAAACCTTCTAAATTTAGCAATTGCCATCCTTGGATCCTTTAATCAAGGTTCCTTCCAAAACAATCCAAGAGTCCATAATTAGAAAGTTTCTAATTTAATCACCATGCTTAGATCCTTTCTAAATTAATATCCAACTCCATAATTAGAAAGTCCTTAAATAGAAACTTTCTAAATTTAATATTCAATAAAATACCAATCCAACTCCATGGGGTTCGGCCATACACCATGGCCGAACCCTATGGTTCTTTCTCTTAAACAAAATTTATAAAATACTAAGCGGTTCCGATTGATTCTTGTTCTTCCAATCCTTCTCCTTTCTTCTTGATTTTTCTCAAGCCGAGAACACCTCTTGCTGGCTGCCTTTCCTTCCTTCTCTTGATGTATTGCCAAGAATGAGAAATTGAGAGAAAGAGAGAGAATTCGGCTATGGTATGTGCAATCCATGCGCCTTTGCTATGTATTTCTTTATAAAACCTTTCCTTGATCCCAACTTAGAAGGTGCTTAAGATAACCATACCCCCTTAGGGCCATGCACCCCTTGCTTAATTTACTATTGCCGTATGCTCCTCTTATTGCCTTGCGCCCCTTGTTGCCTCTTTTAAATGATCTTATGAGCCGAACATAGATATGGTAATCACAGCCAATGTAATCTTCATTTGATTTTTAAACATCTCCTTGGATATTCAAATCCAATATTCGGCCATGCACAATCATTTATTTAATTTTGCATTACTAATTAAATTCAACCCCATTTCATTTTATTGAAACCAATTCCAAAACCGTTGGGTCCAAATTGGGCCAATGACCCAACACTTTACCCATATAATATCCAAATCTAATAATTCACAATTTAAATGTGTAATTTTCATATATATAAATAAATTGAAAATTCGGGGTGTTACACCTAAAACCCTTAACCCTTAAACCCTAAACCCTAAACCCTAAAACCCCGAAACCCTAAATCCTAAATCCTAAAGCCCTAAATCCCTAAACCCTAAACCCTAAACCCTAAACCCAAAAACCCTAAAACCCCAAAACCCTAAAACCCGAAGCCCTAAACCCTAAACCCTAAAACCCTGAAACCCTAAACCCTAAACCCTAAACCTCTAAAATCCTAAAACACTAAAACCCTAAACCCTAAAATCCTAAAATCCTAAAACCCTAAACCCTAAAAACCTAAACCCTAAATCCCTAAAACTTAAACCCTAAAACCCTAAACCCCTAAAATCTTCAACCCAAAAATACTAAAACCCTAAAACCCTAAAACCTAAACCCTAAAACCTTAAACCCCTAAAACCCTAAAACCTTACCCCAAACCCTAAAATCCTAAAGCCTAAAGCCTAAAACCCTAAACCCATAAAGTCTTAAACCTTAAAGCACTAAAACCCTAAAACCCGAAAACACTAAACCCTAAAACCCTACCCTAAAATACTAAAACATTAAATCCCTAAAACCCTAAACCCTAAAACCCTAAACCCAAAACCATAAAATCCTAAAACCCTAAAACCCTAAACCCTAAAACCCTAAACCCTAAAACTCTAAACCCTAAACCCCTAAAACTCTAAACCCTAAAACTCAAAAAGCCTAGACCCTAAACCCTAAACCCCTAAAACCCAAAACTCTAAAACCCTAAACCCTAAAACCCTAAAATCATGAACTCTTAAAGCCCTAAACCCTAAAACCCTAAAACCGAAACCCCTAAAACCCAAAAACCCTAATACCCTGAAACCCTAAACACTAAAAGCCAAAAACCCTAAACCCTAAAACCCTAAAACGTAAACCCTAAACCCTAGACCCTAAAACCCTAAAGCCCTAAAACCCCTAAAACCCTAATCCCTAAAAGCCCGAAACCATAAACACTAAACACTAAAACCCTAAAGCCTAAAACCCCAAAACCCTAAATTCTAAACCCTAAACCCCTAAATCCCTAAAACCCTAAACCCTAAAATCTCGAACTCCTAAAACTATAAACCCTAAAACCTAAACTCCTAAAACCCTAAACCCTAAGTCCCTAAAACCTTAACCCCTAAACCCTAAAACCCTAAAATCTCGAACTCCTAAAACTCTGAACTCTAAAACCTAAACTTCTAAAACCCTAAAACCTTGAAACCCTAAACACTAAAACCGAAAAACCCTAAACCCTAAACTCTAAACCCTAAAACCTAAACCCTAAACCTTAAACCCTAAAAGACTAAAACCGTAAACCCTAAAAGACTAAAACCGTAAACCCTAAAACACTAAACCCTAAAACAGTAAACCATAAACCCTAAACCCTAAACAGTAAAACCCTAAAACTCCAAAACACTAAAACCTTATACCCTAAATCATAAATCTCTAAAACCCTAAACCCTAGACCCTAAAACCCTAAACCCTAAAACCCCTAAAACCCTAGAACCCTAAACCCTAAAACCACAAAACCCTAGAACCCCAAACCCTAAAACCCTCAAACCCTCAAACCCCAAACCCTAAAACCCTACAACCCTAAACACCAAACCCTAAACCTTCAAACCCTAAAACCCTAAACCCTAAAACACCAAACCCCTAAAACCCTAAAACCCTACAACCCTAAACACCAAAACCCTAAACCCTAAACCTTAAAACCCTAAACTCCTAAAACCCTAAACCTTCAAACCTAAAACCTTAAACCCTAAAACACCAAACCCCTAAAACCCTAAAACCGTAAACCCTAACCCCTAACCCCTAAATCCCTAAAACCCTAAAACCCTAAACCCTATACCCTAAACCCTAAATCCTAAAACTGT
This sequence comes from Chimonanthus salicifolius, assembly GCA_013350335.1. Taxonomy (NCBI): domain Eukaryota; kingdom Viridiplantae; phylum Streptophyta; class Magnoliopsida; order Laurales; family Calycanthaceae; genus Chimonanthus; species Chimonanthus salicifolius. Next base: position 56,201,575 of record CM023533.1, on the reverse strand, counting down.
AAACCCTAAAACCTAACAGCAAAACCCTAAAATCTAAAACCCTAAACCCTAAAACCTTAAACCCAAAACTCCAAACCATAAACCCCTAAACCCTAAACCCTAAAACCCTAAAACCCCAAAACACTAAACCCTAAAACCTAAACCCCTAAAACCCTAAAACCCTAAACCCTAAATCCTAAACCCTAAACCCTAAAACCCTGAAACCCTAAACCCTAAACCCTAAACCTCTAAAATCCTAAAACCCTAAAACCCTAAACCCTAAATCCTAAAACCCTAAAATCCTAAAACCATAAAACCCTAAACCCTAAAACCCTAAAACACTCAACCCTAAAACCCTAAACTCCTAAAAACCAAAAACCCAAAAACCATAAAACCCTAAAACCCGAAACCCTAAACACTAAAACACTAAAATCCTAAAGCCCTAAAATTCTAAACCCTAAAACGCTAAAACCTAAACACCTAAAACTCTAAAACCCTCAAACCCTTAACATTAAAACCCAAAAATCCTAAACCCTTAACCGTAAACCCTAAACACTAAAACCTTAAACCCCTAAAACCCTAAACCCTAAAGCCCTAAAACAGTAAAACCCGAAACACTAAACCCTACAACCCTAAACCCTAAACTCTAAAAGCTCAAAATCGTGAAGTCCAAAAAACCCTAAACCCTAAAACCCTAAAATCTAAACCATAAAACCTAAATCCCTAAAACCCTAAAACCCTGAAACCCTAAACCCTAAAATCCTACAACCCTAAAACCCTAAATCGTAAATCCTAAACCCCTAAAACCACAAAACCCTAAACCCTAAAACCCTAAAACCCTAAACCATAAAACCTTAAAACCCTAAGCACTAAACCCTAAAACAAACAAACCTAAAAAACCCTCGAACCCTAAAAACCCTAAGACCCTAAACACTAAACGTACAAACCTTAAAACCCTAAAACCCTAAATCCTAAATCCTTAAACCCTAAACCCTAAAACCCTAAAACCCAAAATTCTCAAAATCCTAAAACCCTAAACCCTAAAACCGAAAAATCCCAAAACACTAAAACCCAAAACCCAAAAACCCAAAAACTCTAAACCCTAAAATCCAAAACCCTAAAACCCCAAAACCCTAAAACCTAAGCCCTAAGCCCTAAGCCCTAAACCCTAAAACCCTAAAACCGTAAACCGTAAGCCCTAAACCCTAAAACCGTAAACCGTAAACCCTAAACCCCTAAAACCTTAAAACCGTATACCCTAAAACCAAAACCCTAAACCCTAAACCCTAACCCCTAACCCCTAACCCCTAAACCACTCAAACCTAAAACTCTAAACCCTAAACCCAAAAACCTAAACCCTAAACCCTAAACCCTAAAACCCCAAACCCAAAAACCCTAAAATCCTGAAGTCCTAAAACCTTAAACCCTAAAACCTAAACCGCTAAAACCCTAAAACCCTGAAACCCTAAAACCCAAAAAACCGTGAACCCAAAACGCTAAAACCCTAATTCCTAAACCCCAAAAAACCCAAAACCCTAAAACCATAAAACCCAAAACCCTAAAATCCTCAACCCTAAACACCTAAAAACCAAAAACCCAAAAACCCAAAAACCATAAAACCCTAAAACCCTAAGCCCTAAAACCAAAAACCGTAAAACGCTAATCCCTAAACCCTAAAACCCTAAACCATAAACCCTAAACCCCTAAAACCATAAACCCAAAACCTTAAAACCCTAAAACCGTAAACCCTAAACTCTAAAACAATAAACCGCTCAAACCTTCAAACCCCTATGCCCTAAACCCTAAACCCTAAAACCCTAAAACCCCAAAACCCTAAAACCCTAAAACCCCAAAACCCTAAACCCTAAACCCTAAACACTAAACCCTAAGCCCTAAACCCTAAAACCCTAAAACCGTAAACCCTAAACACTAAACCCTAAAACCTAAACCGCTAAAACCCTAAAACCCCAAACCCAAAACCCTAAAACCCCAAAACCCTAAACCCTAAACTCTAAATACTAAACCCTAAGCCCTAAACCCTAAAACCTAAAACCGTAAACCCTAAACACTAAACCCTAAAACCTAAACCGCTAAAATCCTAAAACCCTAAACCCAAAACCCTAAAACCCCAAAACCCTAAAACCCCAAAAACTCTACACCCCAAACCGTAAACCATAAAACTCTAAAACCCTAAACCTAAACCCTAAAACCCTAAACATCTAAAATCTTAAACCCTAAAACACTAAAACCCTAAAACCTAAACCCTAAAACCCTAAACCCTAAAACCCTAAAACCCTCAACCCTAAAACCCTAAACCCCTAAAAATCCAAAACCCTAAAACCATAAAACCCTAAAACCCTAAACCCTAAACCCTAAACCCCTAAGCCCTAAAACCTAAAACCCTAAAACGGTAATCCCTAAATCCTAAAACCCTAAACCGTAAACCCTAAATCCCTAAAATACTAAACCCAAAAACCCTAAAACCATAAACCCAAAACCTTAAAACCCTAAAACCCCAAAACCCTAAACCCTAAACCCTAAACACTAAACCCTAAGCCCTAAACCCTAAAACCTTAAAACCGTAAACCCTAAACACTAAACCCTAAAACCTAAACTGCTAAAACCCTAAAACCCTAAACCCAAAACCCTAAAACCCCAAAACTCTAAAACCCTAAACCCAAAACCCTAAAACCCCAAAACCCTAAAACCCTAAACCCTACACCCCAAACCGTAAACCGTAAAACTCTAAAACCCTAAATCTAAACCCTAAAACCCTAAACATCTAAAATCTTAAACCCTAAAACACTAAAACCCTAAAACTTAAACCCTAAAACCCTAAACCCTAAAACCCTAAAACCCTCAACCCTAAAACCCTAAACCCCTCAAAATCCAAAACCCTAAAACCATAAAACCCTAAAACCCTAAACCCTAAACCCTAAACCCCTAAGCCCTAAAACCTAAAACCCTAAAACGGTAATCCCTAAATCCTAAAACCCTAAACCGTAAACCCTAAATCCCTAAAATACTAAACCCAAAAACCCTAAAACCATAAACCCAAAACCTTAAAACCCTAAAACCCTAAACCCTAAACTCAAAAACAATAAACCCCTAAAACCTTCAAACCCGAAACCCTAAAAACCTAAAATCCCAAAACCCTAAACCCTAAACCCTAAACACTAAACCCTAAGCCTTAAACCGTAAAACCGTAAACCCTAACACTAAGTCCTAAACCCTAAACCGCTAAAACTCTAAAACCCTAAATCTCTAAACCCTAACACTAAGCCCTAAACCCTAAACCGCTAAAACTCTAAAACCCTAAATCTCTAAACCCTAAACCCTAAACCCTAAAACCCCAAAACCCTAAAACCCTAAACCCTAAACCCTAAATCCTAAACCGTAAAACTCTAAAACCCTAAACCTAAACTCTAAAACCCTAAACATCTAAAATCTTAAAATCTAAAACACTGAAACCCTAAAACCTAAACCCTAGACCCTAAAACCCTAAAACACTAAACCCTAAAACCCTACCTAAAATCCTAAAACCCTAAAACCCGAAAACCCTAAACTCTAAAACCCTAAAATCCTGAAGTCCTAAAGCGCTAAACCCTAAAACCCTAAAACCATAAATCATAAACTCTAAAACCCTAAACCCTAAAACCCTAAAATCCTAAAGTCCTAAAACACTAAACCCTAAAACCCTAAAACATATACCCCTAAAACCACGAAACCCTGAAACCCTAAACACTAAAATCCAAAAATCCTAAACCCTAAACCCTAAACCCTAAAACCCTAAACCCCGAAAACACTAAACCCTAAAACCCTACCTAAATTCCTAAAACCCTAAAGCCCTAAAACCCTAAATTTTAAAACCCTAAAACCCTAAAATCCTGAAGTCTTAAACCCCTAAACTCTAAACCCCTAAAACCTAAACCATTAAAACCCTAAATCCTAAAACCCTAAACCCTAAAACACTAAAATCCTAAAACCCTAAACCCAAACCCAAAAACCTAAACCCCTAAAACCCCCTAAACTCAAAACCCTAAAACCTAAACCCTAAAACCCTAAAACCCCAAACGATAAAACCAAAACCCTAAATGCTAAACCCTAAACAACTAAAATCCTAAAACCTTAAAATCCAAAAAGGCTAAACCTAAAGCCCTAAAACCCTAAACCCTAAGCCCTTAAAACTCTAAACCCTAAAATCCTAACACCCTAAACACTAAAACCCTACAACCCTAAAACCCTAAACCCTAAAACCCTAAACGCTTAAAACCCTAAAACCCTAAAACCGTAAACCCTCAAACCCAAAACACTAAACACCAAAACCCAAAATCCTAAACCCTAAACCCCTAAAACCCTAAAACCCCTAACCAAAAAACCTAAACCCTAAACCGCTAAAACCCTAAAATCCTAAAAACCTAAAAGCCTAAACCCTAAACCCAAAAACCCTAAAATCGTAAAACCCTAAAATCCTAAACTCTAAACCCTAAACCCTAAACTGTAAAACCCGAAAACCCTAAACCTAAACCCTAAAACGCTAAACATCAAAAATCTTAAACCCTAAAACACAAAAACCCTACAACCCTAAAACCAAAAACCTTAAAGCCCTAAAACCCTATACCCTACAACCCTAAAACCCTAAAACGTGAAAGCACTAAACGCTAAAACCCTACCTAAAATCCTAAAACCCGAAAACCCGAAAACCCTAAAACACTAAACTCTAAAACCCTAAACCCTCAAACCCTAAAATCCTGAAGTCCCAAAAGCCTATGTAACGCCCGCCCCTTTTCACCGGAATATCAGAGTCTATTTTTTTTTTAATAAAGGTGACAAAGGGCGCGGACGTCACGACGCGAGTTAGGTCCGAGCTTCTAAAGCTCGGCCCTTAACTGGCCAGCCCTACGTGTGCGTGGAACGAAGTCGACAAAGAATGATTCACACGTAGAAGTAGCTCGCGGAATATTAAACTACGTGCGGAATTACCATAAAGACTGTCCTACAAGTTTGAGATAGCAGGGAAGATACATTCATTTAATTACCAAAATACCTCAACAACATAATATCCAAAATAAAATCCAAAACATAGCAATTAATCTAAAATATTATATTCCGACGAGCTAAGCTATCAAATACATTTCCAAATTAAACTTGAATAAACTAAATAGTCTGTCTCCCCAAGCTCCTAAGCTTTGCTCCCATTTCGTCCTTCTGCTCCGCCGTCTCCTGTGTCATCAGCTAGGGTAGAAGTAGGGCGTTAGACAACGCGCCCAGTAGGACTCCGAATAGGGCTAGCACATGGATTAGTAATAACAACCACATATGAAATCATATAAGGAAAACTATAAGATGAATGTCATGCCATGGGTGTCTGTGTTATGAATCCCACCCATCATCTTTACTATCATGATGCCATATCCCCCTTGACGGAAAAACCTCGTCAAGATATAACCAGTCACAAATCATCCCCTTGACGGCAAAAACCTCGTCAAGATATAAACAGTCACAAATCATCCCCTTGACGGCAAAAACCTTGTCAAGATATAAACAGTCACAAATCATCCCCTTGAAGCAAAAACCTCGTCAAGATATAAACAGTCACACATCATCCCCCTTGACGGCAAAGCCTCGCCAAGGTGTCCCCATGTTTGCTTCTCGGTCGCCCCGACGGAGCATGGACTCCGGTTTCATTCATCCTTCCCATACCATATCCCTCCCATGTCATACATGAGATGTATATGCCACATGCCATGTAATATATATAAATCATAGTCATAAACACATCTTAAAACAATCCCATGATTATCAAAATAAATCAAAGGAAAACCCATCACATAATACCAAAATCCAAAACCCATCTTAAAAACAACCACATGATTACCAAAATAAATTAAAGGAAAACATCCCATAATACTAAATCCAAAACCATCTTAAAACAAACCATATAATTTCCAAAATAATACAAGAAACCATCACTCAATCCATGGCTTACAAAAAGGTAGGAATCCTACCGAATACCGACTAGCGTTCCTTCTTTCGTTTCCGTCCGATAGACCCAGTCGCCGATCGTGCACCGTTTGCAATGTCCAAAACCTTATTACATTACACATAATCAGTCCATATTTTTAACTATTTCTAAGCCCATTAATCATTTCCAAGTCCATATGAATAATCGGTCACTATTTAAGCTTTGTGGGTCCCATTTAATCCATTAGACATTTTAATTTGCATGAGTCTAAAAAATCAGCCTCCTAGGCTTTATTTAACCATACATAAACTTATCACTTAGTGCCCCTAAATCCATGGTCCTCTCCCATGGAGTTCTTGAACTTGGCCATTAATTACGGTTTTTGCCACTACCTCTTCTCCATGGTTAGTCAATCATTCACCCTTGCCTAACTAAGTTCATAATTGATCATAAACTTGGATCCCTAACTTAGGTCCATTAATGACCCATTCAATTATGTAACATGACCATTAAAATTAGCCATTTAATTAATCTAATCCCTATTAATTAATCACATACATACATCCTTCATTAGCCCATAAAAATGACTTACAATTAAATCATCATTCTTAGGCACATTCTTGGGTCCATAATTGACCCATCACCCGTATCACAAGATCACTTACATCAGCCATTTAATTTAACCTAAAGTCCATTCATTTAAACATATATCTACACATTAGTCTTAGGCCAAAATGATCTACCATTAGGTTCATTAAAAATCAACCCCTTTTAACTTAACCAAATCCCCATTTTCCTTGGTCTTTGGTTACACATTAAATTCATCATAAGACCCTCCATTGAGAGAACCTAAACCGTACATTTGATTTATCATTCCTTAATCACATTTCCATTACAACTAACAACATTAGGTCCCTTTTTGGGTCCATCAACACCACCAACATTCCCATTTATTTTCCATTATTCATAACCATTATCAAACCATCATAAAACCCTCATCTTCCACATTTTTGTACTAATTTAAAACCACCATTACACCACCATAGGGTTCGGCCATTCACCATGGCCGAACCCATGGTTCATGATCCACTACTTCCTTTATGCCATTTTAGACCATAAAAACATTTACATTTATTCATGGATTCCATTCTTACAAAACCCTAACATTCCATTAAAATGCCCAAATTACTTTCCATATCCTCCATTCCTTAAAACCCTAAAAAAAACATACATTACCTATCACCCACCATGGGGTTCAGCCATACTACATGGCCGAACCCTATGGCTCACAATTTCCTTCCAAATCTATTTAATTCCATGCTTAATAATTTAATTACATTACATTCCTTAATCCATTTATTTTTCCTTAACCTAACCCTAATTTACCCATTAGGGTTTTGTCTACTTTCCATCCTTCAAATTGATGGATTTGAGATCCAAGGCCATGATTTGGCCACATCTAAATCCAAGAAATGGATTTCATAGCCTCTTAAACCCTAAGAAAATCCAAATCTCTTGTTTAAGAAAATACTTACAATCCGTCGTCTCCTCCGATTTTCTTCGCTCCCATCAGTTTCCTTAGCCTCCTTTCTCCTTCCTCTTGATCTTTGGTCGGCCAAGATGTTTGATCAATAGTGAAAACCTCCAAGCTTAGGATCGGCCAAGGTAGGGTTTGCTTGAAAGAGAGAGAGAGAAAAGGAGATGGTGAGAAATAAGATCCCAACCTTTGATCTTGGAGTGGTGGGCCTTTACTTGAATTTTTTCTTCTCTTCTTAGCTTTCTTTTCTTCTTTCCTCCATGGTTTCTCTTCTTCTTTCTTCTCCTAGTGTGGGACGGCAATGGGAGAGTGAAAGAGATGGAGCTAGTGAAATGAAAATGGGATAAGATGAAAACTCATCTTATCTCTTTGGTTTCATAAGTTACCTTTAGCATTAAATCTCCCAACCACCCCACATGAGATATTTCTCATGCTTTTTGACCCAACCACTAGCCAACGTTTCTTTTTTCTTGTTTACAATGGAGAGTTTATCTTCCCATTTGACCATTTGACCACCCCTTTAACTTAACTTAATTAACTAATTAATTAGATCATTAGGTTAATTTAAGTAATTCCCACTTTAACTTAATTCCATTTACTTAAACCACCTCCATACATCCACCCATGGTTGACAAGTTCAACCATGGTGGTCGGCCCCACCAAACCTTGGGTCCACAAGACACCTCACTTGGTGAGGTGGATGTGGGTCCCATTGGACCATATCACCTTGGTCAACTTCAAATTAACTTAGGTGATTTGAACCCATTCAATTCATTCCAATTGGATCACCATTGGGCCCATGGCCCGATTACATTTTCATTTTATCTATTTACCTTAAAGCTTACATCATCTTGATCCATTGGGTCCCAATTGGGTATTGGGCCCAATTTGACCATCCTTGGCGCAATTGACCACCATTGACCCTTTAAATAAACTTAAATCCAATCCATAATCCATTGTGCCCTAGTTGGGCCTTTGTCCACATTTTGATCAATTTACTATCTATTCGATCAAATTTCCCAATTTCCATAATTAAAATAAATAATAACTACATTTTTATTGATTTAAAAATTTCGGACCATTACAGCCTAAACCTTAAAACCTTAAACTAAACCCCTAAAACCCTGAAACCCTAAACCCTAAAACCCAAAAACCCCAAACCCTAAACCCTAAACTCTAAAACCTTAAACCCTAAAACCCTAAAACCTAAACCCCTAAAACCCTAAAACCCTAAAACCTGAAACCCTAAACACTAAAACAAAAAAACCCTAAACCCTAGAACCTAAAACCCTAAAACCCTAAATCCTAGACCCTAAACGCTAAAATCCTAAACCCCTAAAACTCTTGAAACCCTAAACCCTAAAACCCTAAAACCCCTAAAACCCTGCAACCCCAAAACCCTAAATCCTAAATCCTAAACTCCTAAGACCACAAAACACTAAACCCAAAAACCCTAAAACCATAAAATCCTAAAACCCTAAACCCTAAACCTTAAAACCCTAAAACCCTAAAACCCTAAACTCTAAACCCTAAAACACCAAACCCCTAAATCACTAAACCTTAAACACTAAACGCACAAACCCAAAAACCCAAAATCCAAAAACCCAAAAACCTTAAATCCCTAAACCCTAAAACCCTCAAACCTAATACCCTAAACCCTAAAACACTAAAATCCTAAAACCCTAAACCCTAAACCTTAAAATCCTAAAACCCTAAAACCATACAACCCTAAAACCCTAATCCCTAAACCCTAAAACCCTAAACTCCCTAAAACACTAAAACCCTAAAACCGTAAACCCTAAACCCTAAAACACTAAAATCCTAAAACCCCAAATCCTAAACCCTACAAACCCTAAAACGCTAAACCCTAAAGCCGTACAACCCTAAAACCCTAAACCTACAACCCTAAAACCCTAAACCCTGAAACCCTAAACCCCCTAAAACACTAAAACCATAAAACCGTAAACCCTAAAACCCTAAAACCCAAAACACTAAACACTAAAACCTTAAATCCCTAAACCCTAGGGTTTAGGATTTATGGTTTATGATTTTGGGTTTAGTGTTTAGGTTTTAGGGTTTAGGGTCTTAGGGTTTTATGGTTTTAGAGTTTAGGGTTTAGGATTTAGGGTTTTAGGGTTTAGGTTAGGGTTTTAGGGTTTAGGGTTTAAGGTTTTAGGTTTTAGGGTTTAGGGTTTAAGGTTTTAGGTTTTAGGGTTTAGACTTTTAGGGGTTTAAGGTTTTAGGGTTTAGACTTTAGGGTTTTAGGGTTTTAGGGTTTAGGGTTTTAGGGTTTTAGTGTTTAGGGTTTAGGGTTTAGGGTTTTAGGTTTTAGGGTAGGATTTTAGGGTTTAGGGTTTTAGAGTTTTAGGGTTTTAGGGTGTTTAGGGTTTTATTGGTTTAAGGTTTTAGGGTTTAGATTTTATGTTTTTGGGTTTAGGGTTAGGGTTTAGGGTTTAGAGTTTAGGGTTTCATAGTTTTAGGGGTTTAGGGTTGAGGTTTTACGGGTTTAGGGTTTGAGGGTTTAGGCTTTAGGGTTTTAGGGTTTTAGGCTTTAATGTTTTAGGCTTTAGGATTTTAGGGGTTTAGGGTTTTACGGTTTAGGTTTTAAGGTTTTGGTTTAAGGTCTTAGTGTCTTAGGGTTTTTGGGTTTTAGAGTTTAGGGTTTAGGGTTTAGGCTTTTTGGGTTTTCAGTTTTAGGGTAGGGTTTTTGGGTTTAGGTTCTAGGGTTTCTGGGTTTAGGTTCTAGGTTTTTGGGTTTAGAGTTTTAGGGCTTTAAGCGTTTTAGGGTTTAGGGTTTAGGCTTTTAGGGTTTAGGGTTTAGGGTTTAGGGTTGATGGTTTAGGGTTTGGTTTTTACGGTTTAGGGTCTTAGGGTTTTTGTGTTTTAGGTTTTAGGGTTTACGGTTGTAGGGTTTTAGGGTTTTTGGGGTTAAGGTTTTGGGGGTTTACGGTTTTAGGGTTTCGGCTTTAGGGTTTTAGGGTTTATAGTTTTATGGTTTAGGGTTTTAGGGATTTAGAGTTTTAGGGTTTAGGTTTTAGGGTTTATGGTTTTATGGTTAAGGGTTTTTGGGATTTAAAGTTTTAGGGTTTAGGTTTTAGGGTTTAGGTTTTTGGGTTTTAGGGTTTAGGGTTTTGGGTTTTGGGTTTTGGGTTTAGCGTTTAGGGTTTAGAGTTAGTGTTTGGGGTTTAAGGTTTAGGGTTTTAGGGTTTTAGGGGTTTAGGGTTGAGGGTTTTTGGGTTTTAGGTTTTAGGGTTTAGGGTTTTTGGGTTTTAGGGTTTTTGGGCTTAGAGTTTTTGGGGTTTAAGGTTTTAGGGTTTAGGGTTTAGGCTTTAGGGTTTTATGGTTTAGGATTTTAGGGATTTAGAGTTTTAGGGTTTAGGGTTTGGGGTTTAGGGTTTGGGGTTTAGGGTTTTAGGGTTTTAGGGTTTACGTTATAGGGTTTTAGGGTTTTATGTTTTCGGGTTTTGGGTTTAGGGCTTAGGGTTTGCTGTTTAGGGTAAGGTTTTAGGGATTAGAGTTTAGGGTTTACGGTTTAAGTGTTTTTCGGTTTTAGAGTTTAGGGTTTAGGATTTAGGGTTTTAGGATTTTGGGTTTTACGGTTTAGGGTTTAGGGTTTTAGGCTTTAGGGTTTTAAGGTTTTAAGCTTTAGGATTTTAGCGGTTTACTGATTTACGGTTTAGGTTTTTGGGTTTTAGAATTTTGGGTTTAGGCTTTAGGCTTTAGGGTTTAGGCTTTAGGGTTTGGGTTTAGTGTTTAGGGTTTAGAGTCTTGGGATTTTAAGGTATTAGAGTTTAGGGTTTAGGGTTTAGGGTTTTTGGGTTTTAGAGTTTAGGGTAGGGTTTTTAGGTTTAGTGTTTTAGGGTTTTAGGGGTTCAAGGCGTTTAGGATTTAGGATTTTAGGGTTTAGGCTTTTGGGTTTAGGGTTTAGGGTTTTAGGGTTTTTGGGCTTAGTGTTTTAGGGGTTTAGGGTTTTAGGGTTTTGACTTTAGGGTTTTACGGGTTTAAGGTTTTAGGGTTTAGTGTTTAGGGTTTTAGGGTTTAATGATTTACGGTTTTAGGGATTTAGAGGTTTAGGGTTTAGGTTTTAGGGTTTTGGGTTTAGGCTTTAGAGTTTGGGGTTTAGGGTTTTAGGGTTTTAGGGTATCGGGTTTTAGATTTTACGTTGTAGGGTTTTAGTGTTTTAGGGTTTCGGGTTTTGGGTTTAGGGTTTAGGGTTTGGGGTTTAAGGTAAAGTTTTAGGGATTAGAGTTTAGGGTTTAGGGTATAAGGGTTTTTCGGTTTTAGAGTTTAGGGTTTAGGATTTAGGGTTTTTGGGTTTTTGGGTTTTAGGGTTTAGAGTTTAGGGTTTTAGGCTTTCGGGTTTTAGGGTTTAGGATTTAGGGTTTTATGTTTTTAAGCTTTAGGATTTTAGGGGTTTACGGTTTTACGGTTTAGGTTTTAGGATTTTGGGTTTAGGGTTTAGGATTTAGGATTTAGTGTTTAGGGGTTAGAAGTTGGGGTTTAGGGTTTAGGGGTTAGAGTCTTAGGGATTTAGGGTTTTAGAGTTTTGGGTTTAGGGTTTTTGGGTTTTAGTCTTTAGGGTAGGGTTTTTCGGTTTAGGGTTTGAGGGTTTGAGGCTTTTTGGGTTTAGGGTTTTAGGGGTTCAAGGCATTTAGAGTTTAGGATTTTAGGGTTTAGGCTTTTGGTTTAGGGTTTAGGGTTTTAGGGTTTTAGGGTTTTAGGGTTTTGGGTTTAGGATTTTATGGTTTAGGGTTGAGGGTTTAAGGTTTCAGGATTTAAGGATTTTAGGGTTTTAAGGTTTAGTGTTTAGGGTTTAGGGTCTTAGTGTTTTAGGGATTTAGGGTTTCAGGGTTTAGTTTTTTAGGCTTTAGGGTTTAGCGTTTTGGGTTTAGGATTTAGGGTTTAGAGTTTTAGGGATTTAGGATTTTAGGGTTTCAGGGTTTTAGGGTTTTGGGTTTTGGGTTTTAAGAGTTTAGGGTTTAGGATTTATGGTTTATGATTTAGGGTTTAGTGTTTAGGTTTTAGGGTTTAGGGTTTAGGGTTTAGGGTCTTAGGGTTTTATGGTTTTAGAGTTTAGGGTTTAGGATTTAGGGTTTTAGGGTTTAGGGTTTAAGATTTTAGGTTTTAGGGTTTAGGCTTTTGGGGTTAAGGTTTTAGGATTTAGACTTTGGGGTTTTAGGGTTTTAGGGTTTAGGCTTTAGGGTTTTAGGTTTTTAGAGTATAGGGTTTAGGGTTTAGGGTTTTTGGGTTTTAGGTTTTAGGGTAGGATTTGTAATGGCCCGGAATTTTTTAAATCAATGAATATGTGGTTATTATTTATTTTAATGGTGGAAATTGGAAATTTGAGGGAATAAGTGGTAAATGGATCAAGATATGGGCAAAGGCCCAATTATGGCCCAATGGACTATGGAGTGGATTTAAATTCATTTAAAGGGTCAAGGATGGTCAAACTAGGCCCAATACCCATTTGGGACCCAATGGATCAAGATGATGTAAGCTTTAAGGTAAATGGGTAAGATGAAAATGTAATTGGGCCATGGGCCCAATGGTGATCCAATTAGAATGAATGGAATGGGTTTAAATTACCTAAGTTGATTTGAAGTTGACCAAGGTGACATGGTCCAATGGGACCCACCTCCACCTCACCAAGTGAGGTGGCATGTGGACCAAGGATTGGTGGGGCCGGCCACCATGGTTGAATTGGTCAACCATGGGTAGAATAATGGAATTAGGTTAAGTGGAGATTAATTAACCTAAGGTAATTATTTAATTAATTAAATAATTAAATTATTCAAATGAGGGTCAAAGGTGGTCAAATGGTCACATGGAAGACCAAAAGCCATCTTATCTCCAAAACATGCAAAACGTTTGATAATGGTGGTTGGGTCATAAAGCATGAAAAATATCTTGGGTAGTTGGTGAGAAAGTTAAGTGGTGGGGTGTAGGTCACTCCACCAAAGGAAATTAATCTTATCTCTTTCTCTTTTCATCCAAGTCTTTTCATTTCCTTTCTCTTTTGCTCTCCACCACCGTCCCTCATGTTTAAGGGAGAAGAAGAAGAAACCATGGAGGAAAGAAGAAAAGAAAGCTAAGAAAGAGAAGAAAAAAAAATTCAAAGCAAAGGCCCACCACTCCAAGATCAAAGCTTGGGATCTCCTTTCTCATCTCCATCCTCTCTCTCTCTCTCAAATCAAACCCTACTATGGCCGAACCCAAGCTTGGAGGTTGTCACCATTGATCAAGCATCTTAGCCGATCAAACAAGGAGAGGAAGAAGAAAGGAGGCCAAGGAAGCCGATGGGAGTGACGAAAGTCGGAGGAGGCGTCGGATTGTAAGTAATTCCTAAACAAGAGATTTGGATTTTTAGGGTTTGTAAGTATTTATTGATTAAATGTGGTAGTTCTTTTTAAAGGGATCTTGAATGAAAATCATGGAAAGATGGTTTATGTTTTTTTTTAAGGTGCTAATGATTAAATATGGTGATTTGTAAAGGACTGTTAAATGAAGAAATTCATGGAAGGAATGATTAGGATCATTAGGGTTTCTAGTGATTAAATGTAGGAAATTTTTAAAGGGGCTTAAATGAGGAAATGCATGGGAGGTGTGAATGGTGTTGGTAGCCTTAAAAGGCATGGGGAAACTTTGATGAATTAAGTGTTTTAGAAACCATGAAAAGAATGGGAAGTATGGCATGACTAAATGAGTCATTAATGGACTCAAGAAAATGTACCACAATGATGGATCATGAACCATGGGTTCGGCCATGGTGAATGGCTGAACCCTATGGTGATGAAATGGTAGGTGATTAGGTGATTTATGAGGGTTTTAAAAAATGGAAGCTATGGAGGATAATTAATGATTTTTAGGGTTATGTGGTTGTAAATTTGAAGGGTGTAAAAATGGGAGGAATGGTTGAGAATGGGATAGTTTAAAAATGGATTTTTAAGTGTGGGAAATAATGTTTTAAAAATAAAACCGTGGAGAGATTTTAGGGATGGAGTGTTTTTAAATCCTATGGTAGTGTAATGGTGGTATTTAAATGTGTTTAAAAGGATAGAAACTGTGGAGTAAGGTGTTAATGTATTGGAGGCTTAAAAGGGGTCAAGTGTTTGTAAGTTTTAAAGGGATGTTAGTGAAGAAAAGCTTGGAAGGTGGTTAAGTGATTTCAATGGGGAAGTTGGTAATGTTGATGAACTCAAAGTGATAAACATAATGTTGATCAAAGGGGTTAATGATTTTGAAGGTAATTTTAAAAAGGGTTTTTAAATGAGGGAATCCATGGATGAAGGTAAATTTTTTTTTTTTTATGGTCTTAAATGTCACTAATGAATGATGAACCCATGACCCATTGGTAGGTAAACTTATGGATTAAATTTGGTATTATGTATGTGAGAAATGAATGAGGGTTAGAGTATTTAAATGGCTGATTTTCTAGTATTGTTATGTTACGGTTCATGAGACATCAATGGACCCATTTTGTGAACCAATTAAGGACTAATATTAAGGTGTATGCATATGGATTAATTAATGGGGATTAGATTAAGTAAATGGTTATTTTTAATAATTTTTATGTCATGATTGATGGGTCATGAATGGATCCAAGTCTATGATCAATTATGGACTTAATTAGGCATGGATGAATGAGTGATTAACCATGGAGAAGAGGTAGTGGCAAAGCCGTAATTAATGGCCAAAATGAAGAACCCCATGGGAGATGACCATGGACTTAGGGGCTCTAAGAAACAAACTTATGTAAGGTTAAATAAAGCCTAGGGTGGCTGGTTTGTAGACTTGTGTGATTAAAATGTTTAATGGATTAAATGGGACCCACAAAACCTAGTTAGTGAGGTTCGGTCATGATGTATGGCCGAACCCTACTAAGGTATGATTAATGGACTTAATAATGGTTAAAAACATGGACTAATTGATAATGTATAATAAGGTACCGAACATCGCAAGCGGTGAGTGATCGGTGACCGGATTATCGGACAGAAGCGGAAAAGGACGCTAGTCGGTATTCGGTAGGATTCCTACCTTTTTGCAAGCCATGGGTTGAGTGATGGTTTCTTTGAATTATTTCGGAAATTATATGGTTTGTTTTAAGATGGGTTTTGGATTTAGTATTATGTGATGTTTTCCTTTAATTTATTTTGGTAATCATGTGGTTGTTTTTAAGATGGGTTGGACTTTGGTATTATGTGATGGGTTTCCTTTGATTTATTTTGATAATCATGGGATTGTTTTAAGATGGGTTTATGACTATGATTTATATATATATTACATGGCATGTGGCATATATATCTCATGCATGACATGGGAGGGATATGGTATGGGAAGGATGAAATGAAACCGGAGTCCATGCTCCATCGGGGCGACCGAGAAGCAAGCATGGGGATATCTTGATGTGTTTCATCCATCAAGAGGGATATTATGAGATATAACTGGAGTCCATGCTCCGTCGGGGCGACCGAGAAGCAAACATGGGGACACCTTGACGAGGCTTTGCCGTCAAGGGGGATGATGTGTGACTGTTTATATCTTGACGAGGTTTTTACCGTCAAGGGGATGATTTGTGACTGTTTATATCTTGACGAGGTTTTTGCCGTCAAAGGGATGATTTGTGACTGGTTATATCTTGACGAGGTTTTTCCGTCAAGGGGGATATGGCATCATGATAGTAAAGATGATGGGTGGGATTCATAACACAGACACCCATGGCATGACATTCATCTTATAGTTTTCCTTATATGATTTCATATGTGGTTGTTATTACTAATCCATGTGCTAACCCTATTCGGAGTCCTACTAGGGGCGTTGTCTAACGCCCTACTTCTACCCTAGCTAATGACACAGGAAATGGCGGAAACGGAGGACGAGACGGGAGCCAAGCTTAGGAGTTTGGGAAAGCGAGCTGTTTAGTTTATTTAAGTTTTATTTTGGAAATGTAATTTTGAGTAACTTAGATCGTCAGAATGTAATAACTTAAATTACTTGCTATGTTTTGGATTTTATTTTGGACAGTATGATTTAGTGGTATTTTAGTAATTAAATGGATGTTTCTTCCCAGCTATCTGAAAATTTGTAGGATAGTCTCTATGGAAATTTCCGCACTTAGTTAATATTCCACAAGCTTACGTCTACGTGTGAACTGTTCTCCATGGACTTCGTTCCACGCACATGTAGGGTTGGCTAGTTAAGGGCCGGGCTTTAGAAGCTCGGACTTAACTCGCGTCGTGACATCCGTGCCCTTTGTCACTCTTTATTTCAAAAAAAAAAATAGACTCTGATTTTCGGTGAAAAGAGGCGGGTGTTATAGGATTTTAGGGTTTAGAGTTTTAGAGTTTTAGGGTGTTTAGGGTTTTAGTGGTTTAGGATATTCGGGTTTTGGTTTTATGGTTTTTGGGTTTAGGGTTAGGGTTTAGGGTTTAGGGACTTAGGGTTGAGCGTTTAAGGGTTTAGGGTTTTAGGGTTTTAGGGTTTTAGGGTGTAGGGTTCTAGGGTTTTAGGATTTTGGGTTTTGGGTTAGGGTTTGGGGTTTAGGGTAAGGTTTTAGGGACTAGAGTTCAGGGTTTAGGGTTTAAGGGTTTTTAGATTTTTGAGTTTAATGTTTAGGGTTTTTGGCTTTAGGGTGTTAGGGTTTAGGGTCTTAGGGTTTTAGGGTCTTAGTGTTTTAAGGTTTTAGGGTCTTAGGGTTTTAGGGTTTTAGGGGTTTAGGGTTGAGGGTTTAGGGTTTAGCTTTTACGGTTTTGGGTTTAGGGTTTGGGGTTTGGAATTTCGGATTTTAGGGTTTTAGGGTTTTAGGGTATAGGGTTTTAGATTTTACGTTTTAGGGTTTTAGTGTTTTAGGGTTTCGGGTTTTGGGTTTACGGTTTAGGGTTTGGGGTTTAGGGTAAAGTTTTAGGGATTAGAGTTTAGGGTTTAGGTTATAAGGGTTTTTTTGGTTTTAGAGCTTATGGTTTAGGATTTAGGGTTTTTGTGTTTTACGGTTTAGAGTTTAGGGTTTTAGGCTTTAGGGTTTTAGGGCTTTAGGGTTTTATGCTTTTAAGCTTTAGGATTTTAGGGATTTATGGTTTTACAGTTTAGGTTTTAGGATTTTGGGTTTAGGGTTTAGGGGTTAGGGGTTAGGGGTTAGGGTTTAGGGTTTAGGGTTTAGAGTCTTTGGGTTTTAGGGTTTTAGAGTTTAAGGTATAGGGTTTTTGGGTTTTAGATTTTAGGGTAGGGTTTTTAGTTTTACGGTTTTAGGGTTTCTGGGTTTAGGGTTTTAGGTGTTCAAGGCGTTTAGGGTTTAGGATTTTAGGGTTTAGGCTTTTGGTTTAGGGTTTAGGGTTTTAGAGTTTTAGGGTTTTGGCTTTAGGATTTTATGGTTTAGGGTTGAGGGTTTAGGGTTTCAGGATTTAAGGATTTTAGGGTTTTAAGATTTAGTGTTTAGGGTTTAGCGTCTTAGTGTTTTAGGGATTTTGAGTTTCAGGGTTTAGGTTTTTAGGCTTTAGGGTTTAGCGTTTAGGATTTAGGATTTAGGGTCTAGGGTTTTAGGGATTTAGGATTTTAGGGTTTCAGCTTTTTTGGGTTTTGGGTTTTGGGAGTTTGGGGTTTAGGATTTATGGTTTATGATTTAGGGTTTAGTGTTTAGGTTTTAGGGTTTAGGGTTTAGGGTTTAGGGTCTAGGGTTTAGGGTTTTAGGGTTTTAGGGTTGAGGGTTTAAGCATTTAGGGTTTTAGGGTTTAGGCTTTTGGGTTTTAGGGTTCAGGCTTTAGGCTTTTAGGGTTTTAGGGTTTAGGATTTTAGGGGTTTAGGGTTTTACGGTTTGGGATTAGGGGCTTGGGGTTTTAGGGTTTTAGAGTTTAGGGTTTAGGGTTTTTAGGTTTTAGGTGTTATGGTAGGGTTTTTGGGTATGGGGTTTTACGGTTTTTGGGTTTAGGATTTTAGGGTTTTTGGGTTTAGGGTTTTAGTGGTTTAAGCGTTTTAGGGTTTAGGGTTTTAGGGTTTAGGCTTTAGGGTTTAGGGTTTAGGGTTTTTGGGTTTTCGGGTTTAGGATTTTATGGCTTAGGGTTTAGTGTTTAGGGTTTAGGGTTTAGCGTTTAGGTTTAGCATTTAGGGTTAGGGTTTATGGTTTAGGGTTTTAGGGTTTTAAGGTTCTAGGGTTTTAAGGTTTTAGGGTTGAGGGTTGAGGGTTTAGTTTTTACGGTTTAGGGTCAAGGGTTTTTGGGTTATAGGGTTTGAGGGTTTGAGGGTTTTTGGGTTTTTGGCCCTTAGGGTTTTAGGGGTTTAAGGTTCTAGGGTTTAGCCTTTAGGGTTTTAGGGTTTTATGGTTTAGAGTTTTTGGGGATTTAGAGTTTAGGGTTTAGGTTTTTGGGTTTTAGGGTTTAGTGTTGGATTTTATAACGCCGCCCCTTTTCACCGAAATCAGAGTCTATTTTTTTTTTTTTTTGAAGAAGAAGAGTGACAAAGTGCGCGGACGTCACGAAGTGAATTAAGTCCGAGCTTCTAAAGTCCGGCCCTTAACTAGCCAACCCTACGTGTGCGTGGAACGAAGTCTACGGAGAACAGTTCACACGTAGAAGTAAGTATCGGGGAACATTTAAACCAAGTGCGGAAAATTATAATAGAATCTAACCTACAAATTCTTAGATAGCAGGGAAGTTACGTTCATTCAATCACCAAACATCCTCAAAATCATAATGTCCAAAGTAATTTCCAAAATATAGCAAGTAATCTAAATTATTACATTTCCGACAAGTTAAGCTACTACAAATTACATTATCCAAAGTAAACATTAGTAAACTGTCTAGCCCGTTTTCCCAATCTCCTCAGTTTGGCTCCCGTCTCGTCCTTCGTTTCCGGCATCTCCTGTGTCATCAGCTAGGGTAGAAGTAGGGTGTTAGATAACGCGCCCAGTAGGACTCCGAGTAGGGCTAACACATGGATTAGTGATAACAAAGCATATAGGTAATATTATAATAAAACCATGCACTTTGGGCAATGTCATGCAATGGGTTTTCTATGTCATGAATCCCACCCATCAATCTCATCATCATTGTACAATGTCCCTTTCTCAACCATACATAGTGTTCCAAATAAAATCCATACCATCATCGTGCCATGACTTTCTTGATGGAAAAGCCTCATCAAGATGCGATCCACACTAAGCATCCCCCTTGATGGAAGAACCATCATCAAGGTATAACAATAAATACAACATCCCCCTTGATGGAAAACCATCATCAAGGTATCATAATGACAAAGGTCCCCCTTGATGGCAAAGCCTCATCAAGGTATAATAATACATATATGAAATTGTAACGCCCGCCCCTTTTCACCGAAAATCAGAGTATATTTTTTTTTTAAAAGTGACAAAGGGAGCGGACGTCACGACGCGAGTTAAATCTGAGCTTCTAGAGCCCGGCCCTTAACTGGCCAACCCTACGTGTGCGTGGAACGAAGTCCATGAGGAACAGTTCACATGTATAAGTAAGCTTGTGGAACGTTACATAAAACGCGGAATGATAATAGAGGCTAACCTACCAATTTTAGATAGTAGGGAATATTACATTCATCTAACTCATAAAACATCTCAACATCATCGTATCCAAAACAAAACCAGAATATAGCAAGTAATTATACGGTCCGACAAGCTAAACTATACAATTACACATTTCCCAAAATAAACTTAATTAAAGCAAACAGTCTGCCTCTCCAAGCTCCTAAGCTTGGCTACCGTCTTGTCCTTCTGCTCCGGTATTTCCTGCGTCATCAGCTAGGGTAGAAGTAGGGCGTTAGACAACGCGCCCAGTAGGACTCCGAGTAGGGCTAACACATGGATTAGTGATAACAAAGCATATAGAAAATATTATATCAAAATCATGCCATTTGGTACAATGTAATGCAATGGGTGTTTTATGTGATGAATCCCACCCATCAATTTCATCATCATTGTAGAATGCCCCTTTTTCATCCATACATAATGTTCAAAATATAATCCATACCATCATCGTGCCATGACCCTCTTGATGGAAAAATCTCATCAAGATGTGATCCATATTAGGCATCCCCCTTGATGGAAGAACCATCATCAAGGTATAATAACACATAGTAACATTCTTGTTTGAATAACCTTATCAACATATCATAGAGCAAATAGTAACCTCCCTGATGAATCAAACACATCAGAATATCCCCATGGTTGTTTATCGGTCGCCCCGACGGAGCATGGACTCCGGTTTCATTTCATCCTTCCCCTGTCATATCCCTCCCATGCCATGTATGAGATGTAGATGCCATATGCTATGTAATGAATATAATAACAACTATGACATTTAAAAATCCCATCAATCAAACATATAACTTGATTATCAAAAGTAGATCAAGTAAAGCCTCACTAAACACATCATAGTTTTAAAACCCATTTTAAACCAATCATATGCTTACCAGAATAAATCAAGTAAAAACCCCTACATAATACATAATTCAAAACCAATCTTAAAACAACCCATATAATTTCCAAAATAATTCAAAGAAACCATCACTCAATCCATGGCTTACAAAAAGGTTAGAATCCTACCGAATACCGACTAGCGTCCTTTCTCGCTTCCGTTCGATAAACCCGGTCGCCGATCGTGCACCGCCTGCGATATCCAATACCTTATTACATACACATAATCAGTCCATATGAACAATCGGTCACTATTTAGGTTTTGTGGGTCCCACTTATCCATTAAACATTTTAATTACATGAGTGTAAAATCAGCCTCCCAGGCTTTATTTCACCCTACATAATGCTATTACTTAGAATCCCTAAACCCATGATCATCTCCCATGGAGTTCTTCATTTTAGCCATTATTTACGGTTTTGCCACTACCTCTTCTCCATGGTTAATCACTCATTCATCCATGCATGATTAAGTCCATAGATGATTCATAGATTTGGATCCATCAATGACCCATCACCCATATCTTAAAATCATTAAAGTCAGCCACTTAATTTAACCAAAAGTCCATTACTTTAAACATGTACAAACACATTAACCTTAGGCCATAATGATCTACAATTGAGTCATTAAAATTCAGCCCTTTAAACTTAACTAAATCTCCATTGTCCTTGGTCTTTGCTTACACATTAAATTCATCATAAGTCCCTCCATTGAGAGAACCTAAACCATACACTTGACTTATCATTCCTTAATAACATTCCATTACAACTAACCACACTAGAAATAGCCACTTAAACACTCTAATCCTCATTCATTTCTCACATACATCATACCAAAATTATCCATAAGTTTACCCACAAATGGGTCATGGGTTCGGCCATACACCATGGCCGAACCCATGATGTCTTTTTCCCATTTCTTTCTTTGGCCTATCTACACATTTGGACCCATTATAAGGCCTTTCATGAAGGGGCTTAACTTATACATTTAAATCACCATCCTTAATCACATTTAAATCCTTTTTACAACCATCATCAAACCATCATAAAACCATCATTTTCCCCATTTTTTTTGTACTCATTTAAAACTACCATGGCTGAACCCAAGGTTCATGATCCAATATTCCTTTATGCCATTTTAGACCACAACACAATTACATTCATCCATGAATTCCATCATAAAAACCTCTTCAAAAATTACATACATTTAATCATTAATAACATCAAAACCCTAAATCATTCTCCATGTTCCATTCTTATAAACCCTAATAAAATACTCCATCATCTGCCAACTTAAATCCAATCCATAATCCATTGGGCCCTTGTTGGGCCTTTGTCCAAATTTTGGTCCATTTACCATTTATTCCATCAAATTTCCCATTTCCACCATTAAAAATAAATAATAACCACATATTTATTGATTTAAAAATCTCGGGCCATTAGAATACAATCCTCTTTTAAAATTTTCGTCCTGAAAATTCGAGCGAAGTAGGGGTTCAAATCATCTTATGCAAAGAGCTCCGGATGAGCGGCACTCATCTCTGACTCCAGTTCCTAGGTGGTTTCCTCATTGCCATATAGTTACCATACCACCTTGATCTACTCTGTAGTCTCCGCAACCAACTCCGGTCCAATCAGCGCAGGCTCACCGGCCTCTGTTCAACACACTGGCGATCTACACGGCCTACCATATAAGGCCTCAAACGGAGCCATCTGGAGGCTTGCCTAGTAACTGTTATTGTAAGAAAACTCCACCAATGGCAAGTGATACTCTCATCCACCCTTGAAGTTCATCATACCTGTCCTCAGTATATCCTCCCATATCTGTATTGTCCTTTCCGACTGTCCATCAGTCTATGGGTGGAATGCTGTGCTGGTCAACATGTCGGTCCCCATAGCCGACTGCACGCTCTGCCATACTCTGTTAGTGAATAGGCCATCTCTGTCGGACATAATAGTCCGGGGTACACCATGTAATCCCGATAATATTTCGGATGTACCGTCGACCAATGTTGCCTCGTTGCCCCTTGATGACCTTAGTAACCCTGTTACAAAGTCCATGGCTACATGCTCCCATTTCCACTCCGGCACTGGTAAGGGTTTTAGTAAACCCAGTGGCTTCCGATGTTCCGCCTTAATCCTGCCGACAAGTTAGTGCAGCGAGCACAAACTCTGCCACATCTCTCTTGAGTCCATGCCACCAATAGTGCCTCTTAAAATCATGGTACATCTTGGCGCTATCCGGATGGGTAGAGAGCTTGGTTTGGTGTGCCTCAACCATCAACTCCCTTCTGCAGCTCTCAGGCACATATGTCCCACCTTGGAATAAAAGACCATGTTCTGGTCGCAATTCCTATTCCGGTACTACCTCACCTGCAAATGTCTTGGTCCAGATCTCCTCCATTCTGGGTCTATTCGTTGTTCCCGTTCAATTGTGCTAAGTACCTCTTAATTACATCAACATCACTCATATCGACCTATGAGTTTCATTATTGCAGAAATTATTCTGTCTCATGCTATCTCTTTCTCTCATGAACCCATTTACGATCTTATGTAGATTAATGTATTCTATTACACTTTACCTTCTACCAAGACATTTCCCATACGTACCTATTCAACACGTTCTTTCATCTACTTTCTGTGTGAGGTAGCCTGCCAGTACAATTCTACGCTCAAGTCCTTTGCTGATTCCATTTCAACGAGGTTTCTAGCTGCACTCTCCTGGAACTCCATCGGCTAACTACAGAGTCAGCTAGCTAGACTAACTCGGCAGTTGCCCATAGCTTCCCATTCGAGTTTCACTAGACTTTTATCTTTCCCATTAAACACACCTCCAAAACTTAACACCTCTTCAATTGCATATAAGTCACTATGTGACTAACCCTTTTGTTCATAATTTCCACGATACCAACACCCGGCATCAATCTAAACCACCATGGGAACCCTCATCCATGGTTAGTAACCATCCATGAGTATAACCCTCCTATGGGTATAATCCATTCATGGGCATACTAATACCTTCATAGGACTATTCTGTCTATCATAAGACTCATGGGTCAACTTATGGAACCAAACTGTATCTATCGGAAACTCGACATACCCACCAATGGTCGTCCTTGTCTACCAACAGGGAATAATACAGTAAGTGTAGTGAACATTTATTATACTAATAACATACGTGAAGGCAGTAGGTACAAAAGAGTAGAATGTTCTCAAATTAAATAATGCATAAGCATATGAACTACAACTACTGCCATACCTTGAACCACCGAATGATCCATTGTCTCTGGAGAAGAAATCGTAGCATTCAGCTGTCCCGACTCTGTCAGAATAGGTGCCCTTCCTGTTGGGGTCATGTGCTCTAGGCCCCTGTGGCTGAGCTGATCGAGCTAGACAACGGCGAGGACCTCTGAAGTGCGAAGATCTATAGTTCTGAGGACACTCTCTTTTAAAATGCCCCTGCTGACCACAATGGAAACAGGAACTTCCAGTAGAGGCTGACCAACAAGAACCTCTGAAGTGCGAAGACTTATCGTTCTGTGGGCACTCTCTTTTGAAATGCCCCTGCCGACCACACTAGAAACAGGAACTTCCAGTAGAGGCTGAAGGTCTCCAAAAGTTGGGTCTGAATCTCCTGTGAGGGCAAAAGGTATTTACCCCACTCTGACCTCTTCGGTCCTGTGTTTCATTTCCGTTCAAGAGTTGTTGTAAAACAT
The DNA here is from genome assembly GCA_013350335.1 of Chimonanthus salicifolius. NCBI lineage: Eukaryota > Viridiplantae > Streptophyta > Magnoliopsida > Laurales > Calycanthaceae > Chimonanthus > Chimonanthus salicifolius. The sequence goes on along the minus strand of CM023533.1, from coordinate 56,176,952 downwards.
AAGTAACTAGAGCTTGCACTGCGTTTTGTAGCTCGGGTGTTATCACTGGAATATTCATGTGATTCTGTGCTTCCTCCTGATGAGGTTGTTGTACCTCTTCTTCCGAATGAGGTTGCTATACCTCTTCTTCTTCCACACATGGGTCTTGTCGGTTTCTTCTCTTTGGAAGCATTTTCCTAAGTCATAAAAAAAATTCATTGGCTTAGTTCCTTCATAAACTCGTAAGTTGCATACTTCCTTAAAAAAAATCATTCAAACTTCTATCATAATACAAAGGTTGGTAGGCTTAAAATAAACCCTTCAAAACAACAAAGTGTACCCCCAACTCTTACAAGATAAGCCTCTTTGAATGACCTTCCTTGCTACTCCCCAGCCTAGTCTTCCGTAGAGGACCATGCATCCTCCTCAAACACAAAGGAACTGTCAGGGCCCGACGTCGACATGTAACCCAGTACTCCACATGTCAAACAAGGTATTATCCCTGGTCTTCCAATATAAGGACAGTTAGTTCTTTCTTTCCCGTGTCCATGTAGCCCACAAACCGAGCATACCACTTCAAAAGGGTAGGGACAATATGCGCAGTTGTGCCCAACCTGGTTGCACAACTCGTACCTATAATCGGGTCCTATTTCCCCTACCGACTTTCTTATCATCGGAAAGTCTTCCACATTCTCTTCAGGAAGAGATGATAAATCCCTTCATCTTTCTCGGGAGGTCCCTCCTGAAAGTCCAGGCTAACTACTTATGCTAGAAGTAGACACCAAATCTATGGGACAGCTAGGGGTTCCCTTATCCCATAATTCCGTATACTCCCCATCACTTGACATATCTGCATCATAGAATACAAACAAAATACAAAAATCATCGAGAGCAGTTTCCAATAAAACCAATCTAGACTTTGGGGAATTTCTTATACATAACACAATGTTTTTTTTTTTTTTTTTGGGGAAAATTTTCCAAATTAGCCCACTCAGTTTTGGGAATAACATCCCTAAGTACCAATGTTTGTTCCATTTGGTGAAAATCGGGAAACTTTCCTACGTTTGATAAACCCATTACTGTTCCATCAATTGGGGGAAAACTAGATTTGTTTTCTCATTTTGAGGGAAATTTTCCTAAATATCACTGTTTTTCTTTCCATTTGGGGGGAAGTTGCCAAATAAGCACACTTGATTTTCCTTTGTCTCTGGGGCGAGAATCTCTAAACTCCTACTGTTTGTTGTTCAACTTAAGGATACTGGGGAAACACATCCTATTTTCGCTACGTTTGATAAAGTTATCATTGTTTCATCAATTCGGGGAAAAGATTTCTAAGTGATCATACTTTGTTTTGGGGAAAATTTCCTAAGTATCAAAGTATTGTGTTTTCATTTTCGGGGGAAATACGCCCTATATTGCTACGTTTGATAATCCTAACTTAGGATGAATCTTTCTTCCCTTGCTATCATTCCTTTTTGTCAGACATTGTTCTCAGATTGAATACTTCAGTTTGAGTCAATTGAAGTAAATTAACCCAGCCCCCGTGCAGCGGACTCCGAAGAGTCGGTCAGTTGGGATTCTTAGTTGCCAGTGAGACATGCAACCGTCTTAATCGTACTTCGAGAGATTTATTCTTCCGATTCGCTTTGATACCAACTGTAACACCTGCCCATTTTCACCGAAAATCAGAGTATATTTTTTTTTTAAAAAGTGACAAAGGGCGCGGACGTCACGACGCGAGTTAAGTCTGAGCTTCTAGAGCCCGGCCCTTAACTGGCCAACCCTACGTGTGCGTGGAACGAAGTCCACGAGGAATAGTTCACACGTATAAGTAAGCTTGCGGAACATTACATAAAATGCGCAATGATAATAGAGGCTAACCTACCAATTTTAGATAGTAGGGAAGATTACATTCATCTAACTCATAAAACATCTCAACATCATCGTATCCAAAACAAAACCAGAATATAGCAAGTAATTATACAGTCCGACAAGCTAAACTATACAATTACACATTTCCCAAAATAAACTTAATTAAAGTAAACAGTCTGCCTCCCCAAGCTCCTAAGCTTGGCATACCGTCTCGTCCTTTTGCTCCGGCATTTCCTGCGTCATCAGCTAGGGTAGAAGTAGGGCGTTAGAAAATGCGCCCAGTAGGACTCCGAGTAGGGCTAACACATGGATTAGTGATAACAAAGCATATAGAAAATATTATATCAAAATCATGCCATTTGGTACAATATAATGCAATGGGTGTTTTATGTCATGAATCCCACCCATCAATCTCATCATCATTGTACAATGCCCCTTTTTCATCCATACATAATGTTCAAAATATAATCCATACCATCATCGTGCCATGACCCTCTTGACGGAAAAACCTCATCAAGATGTGATCCACACTAGGCATCCCCCTTGATGGAAGAACCATTATCAAGGTATAATAACACATAGTAACATTCTTGTTTGAATAACCTTATCAACATATCATAGAGCCCATAGTAACCTCCCTGATGAATCAAACACATCAGAATATCCCCATGGTTGTTTATCGGTCGCCCCGACGGAGCATGGACTCCGGTTTCATTTCATCCTTCCCTTGTCATATCCCTCCCATGCCATGCATAAGATGTAGATGCCATATGCCATGTAATGAATATAATAACGAGCATGACATTTAAAAATCCCATCAATCAAACATATAACTTGATTATCAAAAGTAGATCAAGTAAAGCCTCAATAAACACATCATAGCTTTAAAACCCATTTTAAACCAATCATATGCTTACCAGAATAAATCAAGTAAAAACCCCTACATAATACATAATTCAAAACCAATCTTAAAACAACCCATATAATTTCTAAAATAATTCAAAGAAACCATCACTCAATCCATGGCTTACAAAAAGGTTAGAATCCTACCGAATACCGACTAGCGTCCTTTCTCGCTTCGGTTCGATAAACCCGGTCGCCGATCGCGCACCGCCTGCGATATCCAATACCTTATTACATACACATAATCAGTCCATATGAACAATTGGTCACTATTTAGGTTTGTGGGTCCCACTTATCCATTAAACATTTTAATTACATGAGTGTAAAATCAGCCTCCCAGGCTTTATTTCACCCTACATAATGCTATTACTTAGAATCCCTAAACCCATGATCATCTCCCATGGAGTTCTTCATTTTAGCGATTATTTACGGTTTTACCACTACCTCTTCTCCATGGCTAATCACTCCTTCATCCATGCATGATTAAGTCCATAGATGATTCATAGATTTGGATCCATCAATGACCCATCACCCATATCTTAAAATCATTAAAGTCAGCCACTTAATTTAACCTAAAGTCCATTAATTTAATCACATACCAACACATTAACCTTAGGCCATAATGATCTACAATTGAGTTATTAAAAATCAGCCCGTTAAATATAACTAAATTTCCATTGTCTTTGGTCTTTGCTTACACATTAAATTCATCATAAGTCCCTCCATTGAGAGAACCTAAACCATACACTTGACTTATCATTCCTTAATCACATTTCCATTACAACTAACACTAAAAATAGCCACTTAAACACTCTAATCCTCATTCATTTCTCACATACATCATACCAAAATTATCCATAAGTTTACCCACAAATGGGTAATGGGTTTGGCCATACACCATGGCCGAACCCATGATGTCTTTTTCCCATTTCTTTCTTTGGCCTATCTACACATTTGGACCCATTATAAGGCCTTCCATGAAGGGGCTTAACTTATACATTTAAATCACCATCCTTAATCACATTTAAATCCTTTTTACAACCATCATCAAACCATCATAAAACCATCATTTTCCCCATTTTTTTTATACTCATTTAAAACTACCATGGCCGAACCCAAGGTTCATGATCCAATATTCCTTTATGCCATTTTAGACCACAACACAATTACATTCATCCATGAATTCCATCATAAAAACCTCTTAAAAAATTACATACATTTAATCATTAATAACATCAAAACCCTAAATCATTCTCCATGCTTCCATTCTTATAAACCCTAATAAAATACTCCATCATCTGCCATTGTTAAGGCCATCAACATCATTCACTTCTCCCATGCATTTCTTCATTTACCATCCCTTTAAACAATTTTCCAACATTTAATCATTAAAACCTAAAACCATAATTCATCCTCCAAAATTTTAACCCTAACACCCCATTAAAATTTCCTCAATTATTTACCATGGGGGTTCAATCATTCATTCATGCTTCTTAATGCCATAACAACCATTTACATTCCCCATAAATTTCCTCATTTACAATCCCTTAAAAAAATTTACTACATTAACCATTAAAACCCTAAAATTACAAACTATCCTTCCATGATTTTTAAACCTTAAAATTCCCAAATTTCTTTCCATGTCTTCCATTCTTCACAACCTTACTAAAATCATTTAATCAACCACCATGGTTTTTCTCATAAAAACCCCTTTTTTTAATCTTCCAACATTTAATCATTAAAAACCTCAAAATCATAAACCATTCTCCATGCTTAATTAATTTAATTTCATAATATCCTTAATCCATTTAATTTGTTCTTAATCTTAATTTATCCATTTTTCCAACCTTCCATTTGATGGATTTGAGATCCAAGGCCTATGATTATTTGGCCACCATCAAATTTAACAAGAATGGATCCCAAAACTTAAACCCTAAAAATCCAAATCTCTTGTTTAGGAATTACTTACAATCCGACGCCTCCTCCGACTTTCGTCACTCCCGTCGGCTTCCTTGGCCTCCTTTCTTCTTCCTCTCCTTGTTTAATCGGCTAAGATGCTTGATCAATCGTGACAACCTCCAAACTTGGGTTTGGCCATAGTAGGGTTTGATTTAAGAGAGAGATGGGAGAGGATGGAGATGAGAAAAGAAGATAGTAGACCTTGATGTGGTGGTTTATGCTTGCACTTCCTTCTCTTTTCTTGTCTTCTTCTTCCTTCTTCTCTTCTCCTCTTCCTTTCTTAATTTTCTTCTTCTCTTCTTGGAGTGTGGGACGGTGGTGGAGAGCAAGATGGGAAAAATGAAATGAGAGTGAAAGAGCATCGATGGACAAAATGGGTAAAAGAGATAAGTTTTATCTCAATTGGGTGGAGTAATTAATTCCTCCCACCAACCCATGAGATCTTTATCTTGCTTTTTGACCCCAACACCTTAGCCAACGTTTTTTTTCTCTTTTTGCAATGGGTGGTTTTGGTCTTCCATTGACCATTTGACCACCACTTGGATAACTTAACCATTTAATTAATTAGATAACTTAACCATTTATTTCCCACCAACCACACAAGATCTTTATCATGCTTTATGCTTTATGACTCAACCACCATCAAGTCCCAACGTTTTTGGTGTTTGAAGGTAGGATTGTTTTGGTCTCCCCTCTTTTGACCCCTTTGACCATGATTAGATTAGTTAAGTTAATTTAATTAATTTGATTATTAGGCTAAGTTAATTAATTCCTACTTAATTTAATTCCATTAAATTCCCTCTATGAATCCACCCATGGTTGACCAAGTCAACCATTGTGGCCGGCCCCACCAATTCTTGGTCCACACGCCACCTCACAAGGTGAAGTGAAGGTGGGTCCCATTAGACCATGTCTCCTTGGTCAACTTCAATTTAACTTAGGTGATTTAGACCCATTCCAACTAGTTGTATCACCATTGGGCCCATGGCCCAATTACATTTATCCTTACCCATTTATCTTAGAGCTTACATTATCTTGACCCCTTGGGTCCCAATTGGGTATTGGGCCCAATTTGACCATCTTTGGCCCAATTGACTACCATTGACCCTTTAAGTAAACTTAAATCCAATCCATAATCGATTGGGCCCTTGTTGGGCCTTTTTCCAAATTTTGGTCCATTTACCATTTATTCCATCAAATTTCCCATTTCCACCATTAAAAATAAATAATAACCACATATTTATTGATTTAAAAAATCTCGGGCCATTACCGAAATATCCCCATGCTTGTTTATCGATCGCCCCGACGGAGCATGGACTCCGGTTTCATTTCATCCTTCCCATGTCATATCCCTCCCATGCCATGCATGAGATGTAGATGCCATATGCCATGTCATATATGTAACTCATAGTCATAAAACCCATCTTAAAAACAATGCCATGATTATAAAAATAAATCAAAGGCAACCCATCACATAATACCAAAATCCAAAACCCATCTTAAAAACAACCACATGATTACCAAAATAAATTAGAGGAAAACATCACATATACTAAATCCAAAACCCATCTTAAAACAAACCATATAATTTCCAAACTAATTCATAGAAACCATCACTCAATCCATGACTTACAAAAAGGTAGGAATCCTACCAAATACTGACTAGAGTTCTTTCTTTCGTTTCCGCCCGATAGACCCGGTCGCCGATCCGCGTACCACTTGCGATGTCCGGTACCTTATTACATATTAACAATTAGTCCATGTTTTAACCATTTCTAAGCCCATACATCATGTCTTAGTGGGTTTTCCTCATTTTGACCAATATTTACCGTTTTACCATTACCCTTCCATGGATAATTCATTCCCTCTTCCATATACATTATGGTCTATAATGGATCCATAACTTAGACCCATTAATGATCCATAACTTAGGTCCGTTAATGACCCAACAACCATATCATGTGATCATAAAATTAGTCCTTTTATTAACCTAACCCTTATTCCTTTAAACCCATACAAAACCCCATACTTAACCCTTTAAATGGTTCATACAATGGGTCATGGTTTCAAAATACCCAATTCATCAAATCTTCCCATGGGGTTTACCTCATGTATTTAAACCAAATTAAGTCCATTATCCATTCATACCCTTTGGAGGCCATAAACATATTTATTGATTTAAAAATTTCAGGCCATTACAGATTTAGGGTTTAGGGTTTCAGGGAATAGGGTTTTAGGGTTTACGTTTTCGGGTTTTAGTGTTTTAGGGTTTCGAGTTTTGGGTTTGGGGTTTAGGGTTTAGGGTCATAGGGTTTTATGGTTTTAGAGGTTAGGGTTTAGGGTTTAGGGTTTAGGGTCTAAGGGTTTTATGGTTTTAGAGTTTAGGGTTTAGGGTCTAAGGGTTTTATGGTTTTAGAGTTTGGGGTTTAGGGTTTTATGGTTTAGGGTAGGGTTTTAGGGTTTATTAAGGTTTTAGATTTTAGGGTTGAGGCTTTTAGGGGTTTATGTTTTTAGGGTTTAGGCTTTAGGGTTTTAGGGTTTAGGGTTTTATGGTTTTAGTGTTTAGCGTTTAGGGTTTTAGTGTTTTAGGGATTTAGGGTTTCAAGGTTTAGGTTTTTATGGTTTAGAGCTTAGCGTTTAGGGTTTAGGGTTTAGCGTTTTAGGGATTTAGGATTTTAGGGTTTCAGGGTTTTAGGGTTTTGGGTTTTGGGTTTTAGGGGTTTGGGGTTTAGGATTTAGGATTTATGGTATGTGATTTACAGTTTAGTGTTTAGGTTTTAGGGTTTAGGGTTTAGGGTCTTAGGGTTTTTTCGTTTTAGATTTTAGGGTTTATGGTAGGGTTTAGGGTTTATGGTTTTAGGTTTTAGGGTTTAGGCTTTAGGGATTTAAGGTTTTAGGGTTTAGGGTTTAGGGTTTTAGGGTTTTATGGTTTTAGAGTCTAGGGTCTAGTGTTTAGGGTTTTATGGTTTTTTGGTTTTAGGATTTAGGGTTGGATTTTAGGGTTTGGGTTTTAGAGTTTTAGGGTTTTAGGGTTAGGGTTTAGGGTTTTAGTGGTTTAGGGTTTTAGGGTTTAGGTTTTATGATTTTTGGGTTTAGGGTTTAGTGTTTTAGTGTTTTAGGGATTTTGGATTTCAGGGTTTAGGGTTTTAGGGTTTTGGGTTTTAGGAGTTTAGGGTTTAGGATTTATGGTTTATGATTTAGGGTTTAGTGTTTAGGTTTTAGGGTTTAGGGTTTAGGCTCTTAGGGTTTTGTGGTTTTAGAGTTTAGCGTTTAGGATTTAGGGTAGGGTTTTTAGGGTTTAGGGTTTAAGGTTTTAGGTTTTAGGGTTTAGGCTTTCAGGGGTTTAAGATTTTAGGGTTTAGACTTTAGGGTTTAAGGGTTTAGGCTTTAGGGTTTTTTGGGTTTTAGGGTTTTAGAGTCAAGGGTTTAGGGTTTTTGGATTTTTGGGTTTTAGGTTTTAGGGTAGTATTTTAGGGTTTTGGGTTTATGGTTTTTGGGTTTAGTTTTAGGGTTTAGGGTTTAGGTTAAGGCTCTTAGGGTTTAGGGTTTTAGGGTTTAGGCTTTAGGGTTTTAAGGTTTAGGCTTTAGGGTTTTAAGGTTTAGGCTGTAGGGTTTTAAGGTTTTAGGATTTAGGATTTTAGGGGTTTAGGGTTTTACGGTTTAGGTTTTTCGGTTTGGGTTTAGGGTCTTGGGGTTTTAGGGTTTTAGAGTTTAGGGTATAGGGTTTAGGGTTTTTAGGTTTTAGGTGTTAGGGTAGGGTTTAGGGTTTTTAGGTTTTAGGTGTTAGGGTAGGGTTTATGGGTTTAGGGTTTTAGGGTTTTTGGGTTTAGGGTTTTAGGGGTTTAAGCGTTTTAGGGTTTAGGGTTTTAGGGTTTAGGCTTTAGGGTATAGGGTTTAGGTTTTAGGGTTTTAGGGTTTTTGGGTTTAGGATTTTATGGCTTAGGGTTTAGGGTCTAGGGTTTAGGGTTTAGGGTGTAGGGTTTAGCGTTTAGGGTTAGGGTTTAGGGTTTAGGGTTTAGGGTTTTACGGTTTTAGGGTTGAGGGTTTCGGGTTTAGTTTTTACGGTTTAGTATCTTAGGGTTTTAGGTTTTAGGGTTTAGGGTTTTTGTGTTTTAGGGTATTTGGGTTTTTGGGCTTAGGGTTTTAAGGGTTTAAGGTTTTAGGGTTTAGGCTTTAGGGTTTTAGGGTTTTATGGTTTAGGGTTTTAGAGTTTTAGGGTTTTATGGTTGAGGGTTTTTGGGGATTTAGAGTTTAGGGTTTAGGTTTTTGGGTTTTAGGGTTTAGGGTTTTGGGTTTAGGGTTTAAGGTTTGGGGTTTAGGGTTTTAGGGTATAGGGTTTTAGGGTTTTAGTTTTAGGGTTTTAGTGTTTTAGGGTTTTGAGTTTTGGGTTTTGGGTTTAGGGTCTTAGGGTTTTATGGTTTTGGAGTTTAGGGTTTTAGGGTTTCGGGTTTGGGTTTGGGGTTTAGGGTTTAGGGTCTTAGAGTTTTATGGTTTTAGAGTTTAGGGTTTAAGTAATGCCTGCCCCTTTTCACCGAAAATCAGAGTCTATTTTTTTTTTTAAGTGACAAAAGGCGCGGATGTCACGACGCGAGTTAAGTCGGAGCTTCTAGAGCCCGGCCCTTAACTGGCCAACCCTACGTGTGCGTGGAACGAAGTCCACGAGGAACAGTTCACACGTGTAAGCAAGCTTGCGGAACATTACATAAAACGTGGAATGATAATACAGGCTAACCTACCAAGTTTTAGATAGCAGGGAAGATTACATTCATCTAACTATTAAAACATCTCAGCATCATCGTATTCAAAACAAAACTAGAATATAGCAAATAATTATACAGTCCGATAAGCTAAACTATACTTCCCAAAATAAACTTAAACAAAATAATTAGTCCGCCTTCCCAAGCTCCTAAGCTTGGCTCCTGTCTCGTCCTTCTGCTCCAGTATTTCCTGTGTCACCAGCTAGGGTAGAAGTAGGGCGTTAGACAATGCGCCCTGTAAGACTCCGAGTAGGGCTAGCACATGGATTAGTGATAATAAGGCATATAGAAAATATTATATCAAAATCATGCCATTTGGTACAATGTAATGCAATGGGTGTTTTATGTCATGAATCCCACCCATCAATCTCATCATCATTGTACAGTGCCCCTTTTTCATCCATACATAATGTTCAAAATATAATCCATACCATCATCGTGCCATGACCCTCTTGATGGAAAAACTTCATCAAGATGTGATCCACACTAGGCATCCCCCTTGATGGAAGAACCATCATCAAGGTATAATAACACATAGTAACATTCTTGTTTGAAAAACCTTATCAACATATCATAGAGCCCATAGTAACCTCCTTGATGAACCAAACACATCAGAATATCCCCATGGTTGTTTATCGGTCGCCCCGACGGAGCATGGACTCCGGTTTCATTTCATCCTTCCCTTGTCATATCCCTCCCATGCCATGCATGAGATGTAGATGCCATATGCCATTTAATGAATATAATAACAACCATGACATTTAAAAATCCCATCAATCAAACATATAACTTGATTATCAAAAGTAGATCAAGTAAAGCCTCAATAAACACATCATAGCTTTAAAACCCATTTTAAACCAATCATATGCTTACCAGAATAAATCAAGTAAAAACCCCTACATAATACATAATTCAAAGCCAATCTTAAAACAACCCCTATAATTTCCAAAATAATTCAAAGAAACCATCACTCAATCCATGGCTTACAAAAAGGTTAGAATTCTACCAAATACCGACTAGCGCTCTTTCTTTCGTTTCAGCCCGATAGACCTGGTCGCCGATCCGCGTACCGCTTGCGATGTCCGGTACCTTATTACATATTAACAATTAGTCCATGTTTTACCCATTTCTAAGCCCATACATCATATCTTAGTGGGTTTTCCTCATTTTGGCCAATATTTACGGTTTTGCCATTACCCTTCCATGGATAATTTATTCCCTTTTCCACATATATTATGGTCTATAATGGATCCATAACTTAGACTCATTAATGATCCATAACTTAGGTTCGTTAATGACGCAGCAATCATATCATGTGAACATAAAATTAGTCCTTTTATTGACCTAATCCTTATTCCTTTAAACCCATACAAAAGCCCATACTTAACCCTTTAAATGGCTAATGGATCATGGGTTCAAAATACCCAATTCATCAAATCTTTCCATGGGGTTTACATCATGCATTTAAACCACAATGAGTCCATTATCCACTCATTCCCTTTATTCATAATTGATCCATACACTTACCAATCATGAGATACAACCATATCTTAACCTAATTCCCATTAGCTAAAGCATATCCATAGACTTTAATCTTAGCCTATCCATTGGTTCACAAAAATGGGTCCATTGATGTCTCATTAACCATGACATAAGAACATTAGCAATTAACCACTTAATTAACCTAACTTACAAATACACATTAATCTTAGGCCTTAATTGGTTCACAAAATGGGTCCATTGATGTATTATTACCCATAACATAACTACACTAGAAAAATTAGGTATTTAAGTACTCTAACTCTCATTCATTTCTCCCACACATAATACCAAATTTTAATCCATAATTTTACCCACAAATGGGTCATGGATTCGGCCATACACCATGGCCGAACCCATGATGTCTTTACCCCATTCTTTCTTTGGCCTATTTACACATTTGAATCATCACCCTTAATCACATTAAAGTCTATTAACTTAGCCACACTTAAGTCCAAAATTGATCCATAACTTAGATCTATTAGTGACCTATCAACCATAACATGAACTCATTAAAAATGAGTCCTTAACTTAACCTAATCCCAATCAATTTAAACACATTCATACTCCAATCTAACCCATCAAAAGGCTCACAAATGAGCCATGTATGGCCGAACCCATGGTGTCCTTTTTCCCATTTTTCTTGGATCCATTGTTACACATTTGAATTTATCACAAGTCCCTCCATGAAGGGCTTTAATTCACACACTTAAACCCTCATCTTTTACTACATTGGGGTCCATTACAAATATCAACACTAGGTTCATTTTGGTACATTCCAAAACCACCAACATTAAATATATTTTGAGTCCATCAACTTAGCTACATTCCCCATTTGTTTTCCATGGTTCCAAAATACTTAGTCCATCCCAATTTCCCATTATTTTCTTAGGCCTATTTACCACATTTGCACCCATCACAAGCCCTTCCATGAAGGGTTTAATTTATACATTTAAATCATCATTCTTAATCACCTTCAAGTCCATAAACTTAGCCATATTCCCATTACAACTAATAACATTGGGTCCCTTTTTGTCCATCAACACCACCCACATTTCCCATTTATTTTTCCATAATTCATAACCATTAATCTACCATTGGATCACCATAGGGTTCATGGTCCAATCTTCATTCATTCATTTCTTTTAAGGCCACAAAATTATTCATATCTCCCATCAATTCCTCATTTACAATCCCTTTAAAAAAATTACCAACATTTGATCATTAAACACTTAAAACCCTAAACCATTCTTTTTGAGGTCATTAAAATTATCTTTCATCTCCTATGATTCTCTCCTTTAAAACCTCTTTACAAAATTCACCACATTCAATTATTTACAACCCTTGAAATTATAAACATTCTCCATGCTTCCATTTTTTTTTTCTTTCCCTAACCCTAATTTATCCATTAGGGTTTCCTCCACTTTCCACCTTTCAAATTGATGGATTTAAAATCCATGGCATAAAATCATTTGGCCACCATTAAATTTACAAAATCCCAAATCTTAAACCCTAAAAATCCAAAATTTCTTGTTTAAGAAAATACTTACAATCTGACGCCTCCTCTGACTTCCGCCACTCCCTTCAGCTTCCTTGGCCTTCTACCTTCTTCTTCTCCTTGTTTGATCGGCCAAGATGGGCTTGATTAAGATGAAAAACCTCCAAGCTTGGGTCGGCCAATGATGGAGATAGATTGAGAGAGAGAGATGGGGGAGGGAAGGTCTCAAGTTTTGATCTTGAGATGGAGGCTTATACTTATACTTCTCCTCTCTTTTCTTCTTTTCTTTTCTTCTTCTCTTCTCTTTGGCTTTCTTCTCCTTTCTTTCCTTGGAGGTGAGGGACGGTGGTGGAGAGAACAAGAGAGGAAAAGAGTGAAAGAGCACCGATGGAAAAGGTGAGGATGGGATAAGATGAAAACCCATCTTATCTCCTTTGGTTGCTTATGTTACATTCTATCATTAATTCTTCCCACCTAACACATAGGATATTTTTCTTGCTTTATGGTGGTGGTTGGGATAACCACCACCAAGCCAACGTTGGTGTGTTTCTTTGGGTTGTTTGTGTTTGTTAAAAACCCCCATTTGACTTATTTGACCAACTTAACTAATGTGATTAATTAAGTCCTTAGCCTAGGTTAATTATTTCTTATTTAATCTAATTACCTTTCCTTAAATTCCCTCCATGTATCCACCCATGGTTGACCAAGTCAACCATGGTGGCCGGCCCCACCAACTCTTGGTCCACACGCCACCTCACTTGGTGAGGTGGAGGTGGGTCCCAATTGGCCACATCACCTTGGTCTAATTCCATCACCAACTTAGGTGATTTAGCTTTAAATAAGTCCATTCCAACCAATTGGATCCTCATTGGGCCCATGGCCCAATTACATTTATCCATACCCATTTATCTTAGGGCTTACATTATCTTAATCCATTGGGTCCCAAGTGGGTATTGGGCCCAATTTGACCATCCTTGGCCCAATTGACCATCATTGACCCCTTAAATGAATTTAGATCCAATCCATAATCCATTGGGCCCGAGTTGGGCCTTTGTCCAAATTTTGGTCCATTTACCATTTATTCCATAAAATTTCCCATTTCCACCATTAAAATAAATAATAACCACATATTTATTGATTTAAAAATTTCGGGCCATTACAGTTTAGGGCTTAGGGTTTAGGGTCTTATGGTTTTATGCTTGTAGAGTTTTAGGGTTTTAGGGTTTAGAGTTTTAGGGTTTAGCATTTTAGGGTTTTAGGGTTTCAGGGTTTTAAGGTTTTAGGGTTTTAGGGGTTTGGGGTTTAGCGTTTTGGGTTTTTAGATTTTTGGGTTTTAGGTTTTGGAGAAGGGTTTAAGAGTTTAGGGTTTAGGGTTTTAGCGTTTTAGAGTTTAGGGTTTAGGGTTTTGGGGTTTTAGGCTTTAGGGTAGGGTCTAGGGTTTAGGGTTTTAGTGATTTAGAGTTCAGGGCATAGGAGTTCGGGTTTTAGGATTTTAGGGTTTCGGGTTTAGGATTTTAGGGTTTAGGGTTTTAGGGGTTTAGCGATTTAGGGTTTAGGGTTTAGGGTTTAGGGTTCTAGTGTTTAGGGTTTAGGGTTTAGGGTTTCGGGTTTTAGGATTTTAGGGTTTTAGGGTTTTATGGGTTTAGGGGTTTGGGTATAGGTTTAGGTTTAGGGTTTAGGTTTTAGGGTTTAGGGTTTAGGGTTTCGGGTTTAGGATTTTAGGGTTTTAGGGTTTTTAGAGTTTAGGGTTTAGGGTTTTAGGGTTTGTTGGTTTTAGGACTTAGGGTAGTGTTTAGGCTTCAGGGTTTTAGGGTTTTAAGGTCTAGTGTTTTGGGTTTTCGGTTTAGGGTTTACGGTTTAGGCTCAGGTTTTAGGGTTTAGGGTTTAGGGTTTAGCTTTTAGGGTTTTCAGGTTTAGGGGTTTACAGTTTAGGATTTAGGGTTTAGGGTTTGAGTGTGTTAGGGTTTTGGGGTTTAGTGTTTTACTTTTTAGGGTGTAGGGTTTAGGGTTTAAGGTATAGGGTTTTGGGGGTTTAGGGTATAGGATTTAGGGTTTAGGGTAGGGTTTTATTGTTTGGGGTTTAAGGTTTTAGGGTTTTAGTGTTTGGTCTTTTAGGGGTTTAAGGCTTAAGGATTTATGGTGTAGGCTTTAGGGTTTTTGTTTTTTGGGTGTAGGGTTTAGGGTTTTAGGGTTTTTGGGCTTAGGGTTTAGGGTTTAAGGTTTAGGGTTTTAGGGTTTTTGGGTTTTGGAGTTTAGGGTTTTGGGATTTACGGTTTAGGATTTAGGGTTTTAGGGTTTAGGCTTTAAAGTTTTAGGGTTGAGGCTTTACGGTTTTAGGGTTTAGGGTTTAGTGTCTTCAGTTTAGGGTTTAGGGTTTAGGCTTTTGTTTTAGGGTTTAGGGTTTATGGTTTTAGCGGTTTAAGGTTTAGGGTTTTAGGGTTTAGGGTTTTGGTTTTAGGGTTTAGGGTTTACGATTTAGGCTTAGGTTTGAAGGTTTAGGGTTTAGGGTTAAGGGTTTAGGGTTTAGCTTTTAGGGTTTAGGGTTTTAGGTGTTACAGTTTAGGATTTAGGATTTAGGGTTTGAGTGTGTTAGGGTTTAGGGTTTTACGGTTTTGGATTTAGGGTTTAGCTTTTAGGGATTAGGGTTTTTCGGGTTTTACTTGTTTACAATTTTGGATTTAGGGTTTCGAGTTTTAGGATTTAGGCTTTTGGGTTTAGGATTTTTGGATTTTTTTGTTTAGGGTTTAGGGTTTTAGGGTTTAGGGTTTATGGTTTAGGGTTTAGTGTTTAGGGTTTTAGGGTTTTATGTTTTAGGGTTTTGGGTTTTGGGTTTAGGGTTTAGGGTTTAGTGTTTCAGGGATTAGGGTTTTGGAGTTTTTGGGTTTTACAGTTTAAGGTTTTTGGGTTTTACAGTTTAGGGTTTAGGATTTTAGGATTTAGGGTTTAGGGTCTAGAGTTTTAGGGTTTAGGCTTTAAGGTTTTGGGGTTTCGGCTTTAGGGTTTTAGGGTTTTAGGGTTTAGGGTTTAGGGTTTAAGGTTTAGTGTTTAGCGTTTTAGGGTTTAGGGTTTAGGTTTTAGGGTTTAGGGTTTAGGGTTTCAGGGATTAGGGTTTTGGAGTTTTTGGGTTTTATAATTTAGGGTTTTTGGGTTTTACGGGTTAGGGTTTAGGATTTAGGGTTTAGGGTTTAGGGTTTTAGGGTTTAGGATTTAAGGTTTTGGTGATTCGGCTTTAGGGTTTTAGGGTTTAGGATTTTAGGGTTTTAGGGTTTAGGTTTTAGGGTTTTTGGGTTTTAAGGTTTAGGGTTTAGGGTTTTAGGGATATTGGGTTTTAGAATTTAGGGTTTAGGGTTTAGGGTTTTAGGGTTTTTTGGTTTTAGGTTTTAAGGTAGGGTTTTAGGGTTTTAGGGTTTAGGGTTTAAGGTTTTAGGGTTTTTAGACTTTAAGATTTTTGGGGTTTAAGCTTTAGGGTTTTAGGGTTTTATGGTTTAGGATTTAGGGTTGAGGATTTGGGGATTAGGGTTTAGGATTTTTGGGTTTTAGGGTTTAGAGTTTAAGGTTTTAGGGTTTTAGGATTTAAGTATTTTGGGTTTAAGCTTTAGGGTTTTAAGATTTTAGGGTTATTGGGTTTAGGGTTTAGGGTTTTAGGGTTTTATGGTTTTAAGGGTTTAGGTGTTAGGGTTTAGGGTTTAGGGTTCAGGGTTTCGGGTTTAGGTGTTACGGTTTAGAGCTTTGGGATTTGAGGGTTTTAGAGTTTAGTGTTTATGGTTTAGGGTTTTAGGGTTTAGAGTTTAAGGTTTTAGGGTTTTAGGCTTTAAGATTTTAGGGTTTAATCTTTAGGGTTTTAGGATTTTAGGGTTTAGGGTTTTAGGGTTTTAGGGCTTAGGGTTTTAGCGTTTTTGTGTTTTAGGGTTTAGGGTAGGGTTTTAGGCTTCAAGGTTTTAGCAGTTTAAGGTTTTAAGGTTTAAGCATTAGGGTTTTAGGGTTAAAGGTTTAGGCTTTTAGGTCTTAGGGTTGTAGGGTTTTAGGGTTTATGGTTTTGGGTTCAGGGTTTAGGGATTTAGGTTTAGTGTTTTAGGGTTTTTGGGTTTTAGAGTTTTGGGTTTTAGGGTTTTTGGGTTTTACGATTTAGGGTTTAGGGTTTTAGGATTTAAGGTTTAGGTTTTAGGGTTTTAGGATTTAGGCTTTTGGGTTTTAGCGTTTGGCTTTAGTGTTTTAGGGTTTAGGGTTTTAGGGGTTTAGGATTTTAGGGTTTTAGGTTTTAGGGATTGGGGTTTAGGGTTTGGGGTTTAGGGTTTTAGGGTTTTTGGGTTTAGGGTTTTAGGGGTTTAAGATTTTAGGGTTTTAGGTTTTAGGGATTAGGGTTTAGGGTTTGGGGTTTAGGGTTTTAGGGTTTTTGGGTTTAGGGCTTTCGGTTTAGGGTTTAGGGTTTTAGCGTTTTTGGGTTTTACGGCTTTTGGTTTAGGGTTTAGGGTTTTAGAGTTTTAGAGTTTTAGGGTTTAGCGTTTAGGGTTTTAGGATTTTGGGGTTTAGGTTTTTAGGGGTTAGGATTTTAGGGGTAAGGGTTTTAGGGGTTTAGGGTTTAGGGTTTAGTGTTTAGGGTTTAGGGTCTAGGATTTAGCATATAGGGTTTAGTGTTTAGAGTTTAGGGTTTAGGGTTTAGGGTTGAGGGTTTAGGGTTTAGGGTTTTAGGGTTCCTAGGGTTTAGGGTTTCGGGTTTAGATTTTAGGGTTTACGGTTTGGGGTTTCGCTTTTGAGGGTTTTAGAGTTTAGTGTTTAGGGTTTAGGGTTTTTGGGTTTTAGGGTTTAGAGTTTAAGGTTTTAGGGTCTTAGACTTTAAGATTTTAGGGTTTAAACATTAGGGTTTTAGGACTTTAGGGTTTTAGGGTTTAGGGTTTAGGCTTTTAGGGTATTAGGGTATTAGGGTTTAGGGTTTTAGTGTTTTTGGGTCTTAGGGTTTGGGGTAGGGTTTTAGTAGGCTTTAAGGTTTTAGGGTTTAAGCTTTAGGGTTTTAGGGTTAAGGGCTTAGGGTTTTACGGTTTTGGGGTTGTAGGGTTTTAGGGTTTATGGTTTTGGGTTCAGGGTTTAGGGATGAAGATTTAGGGTTATAGGATTTTTGGGTTTTAGAGTTTAGGGTTTAGGGTTTAGGGTTTTAAGGTTTTTGAGTTTTACGGTTTAAGGTTTAAGGTTTTAGGATTTAAGGTTTAGGTTTTAGGGTTTTAGGCTTTAGGCTTTAGGGTTTTAGGGTTTAGGCTTTAGGGTTTAGGGTTTTAGTGTTTTAGGGTTTTGGGTTATAGGGTTTTGGGTTATAGGGTTTTTGGGTTTTAGGGGTTAGGATACGGTTTTAGGTTTTAGGATTTTAGGATTTAAGGTTTTAGAATTTTAAGGTTTTAGGGTTTAAGCTTTAGGGTTTTAGGGTTAAGGGTTTAGTGTTTTAGGGTTTATGGTTTAAGGTTTTAGGGCTTTAGGCTTTAAGATTTTAGGGTTTAGGATTTTAGGGTTTTAGGTTTTAGGGTTTGAGGGTTTTAGGGCTTAGGGTTTTAGTGCTTTGTGTTTTAGGGTTTAGGGTAGGGTTTTAGGTTTCAGGGTTTTTGTAATGGCCCGGAATATGTAAAGTAATATATATGTGTTATTATTTATTTTTTTTATGGTGGAAATTGGAAATTGGATGGAATAGATAGTAAATGGATCAAAATGTGGACAAAAGGCCCAACTAGGGCCCAATGGATTATGGATTGGATTTAAGTTTACTTAAAGGGTCAATGGTGGTCAATTGGGCCAAGGATGGTCAAATTGGGTCCAATACCCAATTGGGACCCAATGGATCAAGATGATGTAAGCTTTAAGGTAAATGGGTAAGATGAAAATGTAATTGGGCCATGGGCCCAATGGTGATCCAATTGGAATGAATTGAATGGGTTCAAATCACCTAAGTTAATTTGAAGTTGACCAAGGTGATATGGTCCAATGGGACCCACCTCCACCTCACCAAGTGAGGTGGCGTGTGGACCCAAGGTTTGGTGGGGCCGACCACCATGGTTGAATTGGTCAACCATGGGTGGATGTATGAAGGTGATTTAAGTAAATGGAATTAAGTTAAAGTGGGAATTAATTAAATTAACCTAATGATCTAATTAATTAGTTAATTAAGTTAAGTTAAAGGAATGGTCAAATGGGAAGATAAACTCTCCATTGTAAACAAGAAAAAAAACGTTGGCTAGTGGTTGAGTCAAAAAGCATGAGAAATATCTCATGTGGGGTGGTTGGGAGATTTAATGCTAAAGGTAACTTATGAAACCAAAGAGATAAGATGAGTTTTCATCTTATCCCATTTTCATTTCACTAGCTCCATCTCTTTCACTCTCCCATTGCCGTCCCACACTAGGAGAAGAAAGAAGAAGAGAAACCATGGAGGAAAGAAGAAAAGAAAGCTAAGAAGAGAAGAAAAAATTCAAGTGAAGGCCCACCACTCCAACATCAAAGGTTGGGATCTTATTTCTCAACATCTCCTTTTCTCTCTCTCTCTCAAGCAAACCCTACCTTGGCCGATCCTAAGTTTGGAGGTTTTCACCATTGATTAAGCATCTTGGCCGACCAAAGATCAAGAGGAAGAAGAAAGGAGGCCGAGGAGTCTGACGGGAGCGAAGAAGTCGGAGGAGACGACGGATTGTAAATATTTCCTTAAACAAGAGGTTTGGATTTTCTTAGGGTTTAAGAGGCTATGAAATCCATTTCTTGGATTTAGAGGTGGCCAAATCATGGCCTTGGATCTCA
Source organism: Chimonanthus salicifolius (assembly GCA_013350335.1). Lineage (NCBI taxonomy): Eukaryota > Viridiplantae > Streptophyta > Magnoliopsida > Laurales > Calycanthaceae > Chimonanthus > Chimonanthus salicifolius. The sequence goes on along the minus strand of CM023533.1, from coordinate 56,157,674 downwards.
AATCCATCAATTTGAAGGATGGAAAGTAGACAAAACCCTAATGGGTAAATTAGGGTTAGGTTAAGGAAAAAAATAAATGGATTAAGGAATGTAATGTAATTAAATTATTAAGCATGGAATTAAATAGATTTGGAAAGAAATTGTGAGCCATAGGGTTCTGCCATGTAGTATGGCCGAACCCCATGGTGGGTGATAGGTAATGTATGTTTTTTTTTAGGGTTTTAAGGAATGGAGGATATGGAAAGTAATTTGGGCAATGTAATGGAATGTTAGGGTTTTGTAAGAATGGAATCCATGAATAAATGTAAAGGTTTTTATGGTCTAACATGGCATAAAGGAAGTAGTGGATAATGAACCCTATGGTGGTGTAATGGTGGTTTTAAATGAGTACAAAGATGTGGAATGATGATGGATGTAAAAGAATGAATATATATATATATATATATATATATATATATATATATATATATATATATATATATATAAATGGGAATGTTGGTGGGGTTGGTGGACCAATGTAAACCTAATGTTGATAGTTGTAATGGGAATGTGGCTAAGTTAATGGACTTAAATGTGATTAAAGAATGATGAATTAAATGTATGGTTTAGGTTCTCTCAATGGAGGGACTTATGATGAATCTAATGTGTAACCAAAGACCAAGGAAAATGGGGATTTGGTTAAGTTGAAAGGACTAATTTTTAATGAACCTATGAGCCATTGTTATGAGCCACTTAATGGTCTAAGTATGGGGTTATATATGTGTTTAAATAAATGGAAATTAGGTTAATTAAATGGCTAATTTCTAGTGTTGTTATAGCATGATTAATGAGACATTAATGGAACCATTTTGTGAACCAATAGATAGGCTAAGATTAAAGTCTATGTATATGCATTAATTAATGGGAATTAGGTTAAGATAGTGACAAATTTTTATGGTTGTATCACATGATTGGTGAGTCATTAATGGATCCAAGATTATGGATCAATTATGGGTCTAAGAATGGAGAAATAAGATGAGAACCCAACCATGAAAGAAGTAGTGGCAAAACCGTAAATATGGGCCAAAATGAAGAAACTCATTGAAGATGATCATGGACCTAGGGGCTGTAAGTATTAACCTTATGTGTGATTAATAAAGCCTAGGGTGGCTGAATTTTTTAGACCCATGTGATTTAAATATTTGATAAACTAAATGGGACCCACAAAACCTAGATAGTGAGGTTCGACCATGGTGTATGGCCGAACCCCACTAAGGCATGATTTAGGGACTTGATCATGGATAAGATATGGACTAATTTGTTAATGTATAATAAGGTACCGGACATCGTAAGCGGTGCGAGTATCGGTGACCGGATTATCGGGCGGAAACGAAAAAGGACGCTAGTCGGTATTCGGTAGGATTCCTACCTTTTTGTAAGCCATGGATTGAGTGATGGTTTCTTTGAATTATTTTGGAAGTTATATGGTTTGTTTTAAGATGGGTTTTAGATTAAGTATTATGTGATGGTTTACCTTTGATTTATTTTGGTAATCATGTGATTATTTTAAGATGAGTTTTGGATTAAGTATTATGTGATGGTTTACCTTTGATTTATTTTGGTAATCATCTGATTATTTTCAAGATGGGTTTTGGATTAAGTATTATATGATGGTTTACCTTTGATTTATTTTGGTAATCATGTGATTATTTCAAGATGGGTTTATGACTATGATTTATATATATTATTACATGGCATGTGGCATATACATCTCATGCATGACATGGGAGGGATATGGCATGGGAAGGATGAAACGAAACCGGAGTCCATGCACCGTCGGGGCGACCGAGAAGCAAGCATGGGGATATCTTGATGTGTTTCATCCATCAAGAGGGATATTATGAGACTTAACCGGAGTCCATGCTCCATCGAGGAGGCCAAGAACAGGCATGGGGATAGCCTAATAGGCTATAATCGGAGTCCATGCTCCGTCGGGGCGACCGAGAACAGGCATGGGGACACCTTGACGAGGCCTTGCCTTCAAGGGGGATATTTTATGATTGGATATATCTTGACGAGGTTTTTCCGTCAAGGGGGATATGACATGATGATAGGTGGGATTCATAACACAGACACCCATGGCATGGCATTCACTTTATAGTTTCATTATATGATTGTCTACCAGTTTTCACTATATTATTATCAATATGCTTATTATCACTAATCCATGTGCTAGCCCTACTCGGAGTCCTACTGGGCGCGTGTTCTAACGCCCTACTTCTACCCTAGCTGATGACGCAGGAAATGCCGGAGCAGAAGGACGAGACGGGAGCCAAGCTTAGGAGCTTGGGGAGGCGGACCAATTACTTTATTTAAGTTTATTTTAGGAAATGTATTTGAGTAGCCTAGCTTGTTGGAAATGTAATATTTTAGACTTATTTCTATGTTTTGGATTTTATTGTAGACATATGATGTTATGGCATTTTAGTAATTAAATGATGAAATCTTCCCTACTATATAGAAAAATTGGTAGGATAGTATCTATTATCATTCTGCATTTAATGTATTATTCCTCGAGCTTACTTCTACGGGTGAACCATTCTTCGTGGACTTCGTTCCACGCACCCGTAGGGTTGGCCAGTTGAGGGCCGGGCTTTAGAAGCTCGGACTTAACTCGTGTCGTGACGTCCCCGCCCTTTGTCACTTCTTAATTCACAAAAAAAAAAAAATTAGACTCTGATTTTCAGTAAAAAGGGGCGGGCGTTACAGTTTTAGGCTTTAAGGTTTTAGCAGTTTAAGGTTTTAGGGTTTAAGCTTTAGGGTTTTAGGGTTAAGGGTTTAGGCTTTTAGGGTTTTAGGGTTTATGGTTTTGGGTTCAAGGTTTAGGGATTAAGGTTTAGGGTTTTAGAGTTTTTGAGTTTTGGGTTTAGGCTTTAGGGTTTTTGGGTTTTTGGGTTTTACGATTTAAGATTTAGGGTTTTAGGATTTCAGGTTTAGGTTTTAGGGTTTAGGCTTTTGGGTTTTAGCATTTCAGCTTTAGTGTTTTAGGGTTTAGGGCTTTAGGGCTTTAGGATTTTGGGGTTTTAGGTTTTAGGGATTAGGGTTTAGGGTTTGGGGTTTAGAGTTTTTGGGTTTGGCGCTTTCGGTTTAGGGTTTAGGGTTTTAGCGTTTTTGGGTTTTAGGGTTTTTGGTTTAGGGTTTAGGGTTTTAGAGTTTTAGAGTTTTAGCGTTTAGCGTTTAGGGTTTTAGGATTTTAGGGTTTAAGTTTTTAGGGGTTAGGTTTTTGGGGTTTAGGGTTTAGGGTTTAGGATTTAGTGTTTAGGGTTTAGGGTCTTGGATTAGGCATATAGGGTTTAGGGTTTAGTGTTTAGGTTTTAGGGTCTAGGATTTAGCTTACAGGGTTTAGGGTTTAGGGTTTAGGGCTTTAGGGTTTTATTGGTTTTAGGGGTTTAGGGGTTAGGGTTTAGGGTTTAGGGTTTAGGGTTTTGGGTTTAGGTTTTAGGGGTTAGGGTTTAGGGTTTAGGGTTTTGGGTTTAGATTTTAGGGTTTAGGATTTTGGGTTTTAGGGTTTTAGGGTTTTAGAGTTTTAGGGTTTAAGGTTTAAGGTTTAAGGTTTTAGGGTCTTAAGCTTTAAGGTTTTTGGGGTTTAAGCTTTAGGATTTTAGGGGTTTATGTTTAGGGTTGAGGGTTTAGGGTTTAGGGTTTTAGGGTTTTTGGGTTTTAGGGTTTAGAGTTTAAGGTTTTAGGGTTTTAGGCTTTAAGCTTTTAGGTTTTAAGGTTTAGGGTTTTAGGATTTTATAGTTATAGGGTTTAGGGTTTTAGGGGTTTAGGTGTTAGGGTTTAGGGTTTCGGGTTTAGGTTTTAGGGTTTAGGGTTTCAGGTTTCGGGTTTGAGGGTTTTAGAGTTTAGTGTTTAGGATTTAGGGTTTTTGGGTTTTTGGGTTTTAGGGTTTAGAGTTTAAGGTGTTAGGGTTTTATGCTTTAAGATTTTAGAGTTTAAACTTTGGGGTTTAAGGATTCTAGGGTTTTAGGGTTTAGAGTTTAGGCTTTTAGGGTATTAGGGTTTTAGGGTTTAGGGTTTTAGGGTTTTAGGTTTAGGGTAGGGTTTTAGCTTTTAGGGTTTTAGGCTTTAAGGTTTTAGAAGTTTAAGGTTTTAGGGTTTAAGCTTTAGGGTTTTAGGGTTAAGGGTTTTAGGGTTTTAGGGTTGTAGGGTTTTAGGGTTTATGGTTTTGGGTAAGGTTTAGGGTTTTGGGTTTTAGAGTTTAGTGTTTAGGGTTTTAAGGTTTTTGAGTTTTACGGTTTAAGGTTTAGGGTTTTAGGATTTAAGGTTTAGGTTTTAGGGTTTCGGCTTTAGGGTTTTAGGGTTTCGGCTTTAGGGTTTTAGGGTTTAGGCTTTAGGGTTTAGGGTTTTAGGGTTTTAGGGTTTTGGGTTTTAGTGTTTTTGGTTTTTAGGGTTTAGGGTAGGGTTTTAGGTTTTAGGATTTTAGGCTTTAAGGTTTTAGAATTTTAAGGTTTTAGGGTTTAAGCTTTAGGGTTTAGTGTTTTAGGGTTTAGGGTTTAGGGTTTCGGGTTTCGGGGTTTTAGGGTTTTAGAGTTTTAGGATTTAGGGTTTAAGGTTTTAGGGTTTTAGGCTTGAAGGTTTTTGGGGTTTAAGCTTTAGGATTTTAGGGTTTTAGGGTTTCGAGTTTAGGGTTTAGGGTCTAGGGGTTTAGGGTTTAGGGGTTTAGGGGTTTAGGGTTTAGGGTTTTAGTGTAATAGGGTTTAGGGTTTAGGGAAGGGTTTTAGGGTTTAGGGTTTAAAGTTTTAGTGTTTTAGGCTTTAAGGTTTTAGGTGTTTAAGCTTTTATGGCTTAAGGTTTTAGGGTTTAAGCTCTGGGGTTTTAGGGTTATGGGTTTAGGGTTTTATGATTTTAAGGTTTAGGGTTTTGGATTTAGGGTTTAGGGTTTAATGTTTAGGGTTTTAGGGTTTTTGGGTTGTAGAGTTTAGGGTTTAGGGTTTAGGGTCTTAGGGTTTGTGGGTTTTACGGTTTAGGGTTTAGGATTTTAGGATTTAGGGTTTAGGGTTTAAGGTTTTAGGGTTTAGACTGTAGGATTTTACGGTTTCGACTTTGGAGTTTAGGGTTTAAGGTTTTATGGGTTTAGTATGTTGGGCTTTAGGTTTTAGGGTTTTAGGGTTTTAGAGTTTTGGGTTTAGGATTTTGGGTTTAGGGTTTAGGCTTAGGTTTTAGGGTTTTAGAGTTTAGGGTTTAGGGTTTAGGGTTTAGGATTTTAGTGTTTTTGGGTTTTAGGTTTTAAGGTATGGTTTTTGGGTTCAGGGTTTTAGGGTTTTAGGTTTAGAGTTTAATCTTTTAGGGTTTTAGTCTTTAATATTTTAGGGGTTTAAGCTTTAGGGTTTTAGGGTTTTGGGGTTTGGAGTTTAGGGTTTAGGGTTTACGATTTTAGGGTTTTTGGGTTTTAGAGTTTAGGGTTTAGGATTTAGGGTTTTAGGCTTTTTGGGTTTATGGTTTAGGGTTTAGGGTTTAAGGGTTAAGGGTTTAGGGTTTAGGGTTTAGGGTTTAGGATTTAGGGTTTTAGTGTTTCGGCTTTAGGGTTTTTGTGTTTTAAGGTTTAGGGTTTTAGGGTTTTAGGGTTTAGGGTTTAGGATTTTGGGTTTAGGGTTTACGGTTTAGGGTTTAGGCTTAGGTTTTAGGGTTTAGGGTTTAGAGTTTAGGATTTTAGGAATTTAGGGTTTTAGAGTTTAGGGTTTAGGGTTTTAGGGTTTTGGATTTTAGGTTTTAGGATTGGGTTTTTGGGTTTAGGGTTTTAGGGTTTTGGGTTTTAGGTTTTAGGATTGGGTTTTTGCGTTTACGGTTTTAGGGTTTTAGGGGTTTAAGGGCCTTAGGTTTAAGGGTTTTGGGGTTTACAGTTTAGAGTTTAGGGTTTCAGTATTTAGCGTTTTAGGGTTTCAAGGTTTTAGGGTTTTAGGGATTTAGGGATTTAGGGGTTTAGGGTTTAGGGTCGAGGGTTTAGGGTTTAAGGCTCAGGGTTTAGGGTTTAGAGTTTACGGTTTTTGGGTTTTTAATTTTAGGGTTTCAGGGTTTTAGGGTTTAGGGTTTTAGAGTTTATGGTTTAGGGGTTTTAGGGTTTTAGGCTTTTAGGTTTGACGGTTTTATGATTTTAGGGTTTAGGGTTTAAGGTTTAGGTTGTTAGGGTTTTCGGGTTTTAGTGGTTTTTAGGGTTTAGGGTTTAGGGTGTTAGGGTTTTAGGGATTTAGGGTTTAGCGCTTAGGGTTTAGGTTTTAGAGTTTAGGATTTAAGGTTTTGGGTTTTAGGGTTTTGGGGCTTAGGGTTTATGGTTTATGGTTTTAGTATTTTTGGGTTTTAGAGCTTCAGGATTTTAGGGATTAGGGTTTTAGGGGGTTAGGGTTTAGGGTTTAGGGTTTAGGGTTTTAGGGTTTTAGGATTTTACGGTTTCCGAGTTTTGGGGTTTTAGGGGTTCAGGGTTTAGTGTTTAGGTTTTAGGGTTTAGAGTTTAGGGTTTTACGGTTTTGGGTTTTAGAGTTTAGGGTTTAGGGTTTATGGTTTTAGGGACTTTGGGTTTTAGGTTTTAAGGTTTAGGGTTTAGGGTTTAGGGTTTAGGGTTTAGGGTTTTAGGGTTTAGTGTTTTAGAGTTTTAGGCTTTTAGGATAGAAGGGTTTAGGGTTTAGGGTTTTAGTGTTTTAGGGTTTAGTGTTTTACGGTTTTAGAGTTTTAGGGTTTAGAGTTTAGGGTTTAGGGTTTAGGGTTTTAGGGTTTTAGGGTTTAGTGTTTTACGGTTTTAGAGTTTTAGGGTTTAGAGTTTAGGGTTTAGGGTTTTAGGGTTTTTGGGTTTTAGGTTTAAGGTTTAGGGTTTTAGGGTTTTTGGGTTTAGGGTTTCGGGTTTAGAGTTTTTTGGTTTTAGGCCTTGAGGGTTTTAGGGGTTTAGGATTTGGGGTTTAGGTTTTAGCATTTCACGTTTAGCTTTTAGGGTTTTAAAGCTTTAGGGTTTAGGGTTTCAGGGTTTAGGATTTTAGGGGTCTAGGGTTTTAGGCTTTAGAGTTTAGGTTTTGGGTTTTAGGGTTTAGAGTTTTAGGGTTTTTGGGTTTAGGGTTTAGGACTTAGGGTTTAGAGTTTAGGGTTTTAGGGGTTTAGGGCTTAGGGTTTAGGGGTTAGGGTTTTAGTGTTTTAGGGTTTTAGGGTTTTGGTTTAAGGGTTTTGGGGTTTTAGGGCTTTTAGGTTTAGGGTTTTAGGGTTTAGTGTTTTTGGGTTTTTGGGTTTTAGGCTTTAGGGATTTAGGGGTTTAGGATTTGGGGTTTAGGGCTTAGCATTTCGTGTTTAGGTTTTAGTGTTTAGCATTTCGCGTTTAGGTTTTAGGGTTTAGGGTTTTAGGGTTTTTGGGTTTTAATGGTTTTGGGTTTAAGATTTAGGGTTTAGTGTTTTAGGGTTTCAGGGTTTTAGGCTTTAGGATGTTAGGGGGCTAGGGTTTTAGGCTTTAGGGTTTAGGTTTTGGGGTTTTAGAGTTTTAGGGTTTAGGGTTAGGGTTTAGGACTTAGGGTTTAGGATTTTAAGGTTTTAGGGGTTTAGGGGTTTAGGGGTTTATGGTTTATGGATTAGTGTTTAGGTTTTAGGGTTTAAGTTTTAGTATTTAGGGTTTTAGAGGTTTATGATTTAGGGGGTTAGGGTTTTAGTGTTTTAGGGTTTTAGGGTTTTAGGGTTTAGGGTTTAGTGTTTTAAGTTTTAGCTTTTTAGGGTTTTAGGGTTCCAGGGTTTTATGGTATAGGGTTTTAGGTTTAGGGTTTTAGGATATTTGGGTTTAGGGTTATAGGGGTATAGGGTTTTAGGGGTTTAGGGTTTTAGGGTTTCCAGCTTTTAGGGTTTTATGGTTTTAGGGTTTAGGGATTAGGTTTTTGGGTTTAGAGTTTAGGGTTTTAGGGTTTTAGGGTTTTAGAGTTTAGGTTTTAGGAACTTTGGGTTTTAGATTTTAAGGTTTAGGATTTAGGGTTTTAGGGTTTAGGGTTTTAGGGATTTTGAGTTTTAGGATTTTAGGATAGAGGGGTTTAGGGTTTAGGGTTTTAGGGTTTTAGGGTTTGGGGAAGGGTTTACGGTTTAGGGTTTTAGGGTTTTGATTTTAGGGTTTTTTGGATTTTAGGGTTTTGGGTTTTAGGGTGTTAAGGTTTAGGTTTTAGTGTTTGAGGGTTTTAGTGTTTTTGGGTTTAGGGTTTAGGGTTTTAGGGTTTTAGTGTTTAGTGCTTAGGGTTTTAGGGCTTCTGGGTTTAGGGTTTCGGGTTTAGAGTTTGTGGGTTTTTGGGTTTTAGGCTTTAGGGTTTTAGGGGTTTAGGATTTGGGGTTTAGGGTTTATCATTTCACGTTTAGGTTTTAGTGTTTAGCATTTCGCGTTTAGGTTTTAGGATTTAGGGTTTTAGGGTTTAGGATTTAGGGTTTAGTGTTTTAGGGTTTTAAAGCTTTAGGGTTTAGGGTTTCAGGGTTTTAGGGTTTAGGATGTAAGGGGTCTAGGGTTTAGGTTTTGGGGTTTTAGAGTTTTAGGGTTTAGAGTTTTATGGTTTAGGGTTTAGGGTTTACGGTTTTTGGATTTTAGGGTTTAGGACTTAGGGTTTAGGGTTTAGGGTTTTAAGGTTTTAGGGGTTTAGGGCTTTAGGGTTTATGGATTAGTGTTTAGGTTTTAGGGTTTAAGTTTTAGTATTTAGGGTTTTAGGGTTTTAGAGGTTTATGATTTAGGGGTTAGGGTTTTAGTGTTTTAGGGTTTAGGGTTTTAGGGTTTTGGGTTTAGTAGTTTTAAGTTTTAGCTTTTTAGGGTTTAGGCTTTTAGGTTCCAAGGTTTTAGGGTATATGGTTTTAATGGTTTAGGGTTTTAGGTTTAGGGTTTTAGTGTAAGGGCCCGGAATTTGTAAAGTAATATATATGTGTTATTATTTATTTTTTTATGGTGGAAATTGGAAATTGGATGGAATAGATAGTAAATGGGTCAAAATGTGGACAAAGGCCCAACCAGGGCCCAATGGATTATGGATTGGATTTAAGTTTACTTAAAGGGTCAATGGTGGTCAATTGGGCCAAGGATGGTCAAATTGGGCCCAATACCCATTTGGGACTCAATGGATTAAGTTGATGTAAGCCCTAAGATAAATGGGTAAGAGAAAAATGTAATTGGGCAATGGGCCCAATGGTGATCCAATTAGAATGAATTGAATGGGTCTAAATTATCTAAGTTAATTTAAAGTTGACCCGGGATGACATGGTCCAATGGGACCCACCTCCACCTCACCAAGTGAGGTGGCATGTGGACCCAAGGTTTGGTGGGGCCGACCACCATGTTTGAATTGGTCAACCATAGGTGGCTGTATAAAGATGATTGAAGTAAATGGGAATTAAAGTAACTTAATTATCTAAATATTAAATGATTAAAATTATCCAAATGAATTGGTCAAATAAGTCAAATGGTGGTTTTAAACTAACACAAACCACTTAAGGAAAACACAAAACACGTTGGACTTGGGTGATGGTTATCCCAACCATCACCATAAAGCAAAATAAATATCTTATGGTAGGTGGAGGAATTAAATGCCCAACTTAAATGAGATAAGCTTTGTTTTTCTTTCCCATCTCTTACTCTATCTTCATTTTACTCTCCCCATTTTGCATTCTACCATTGTCGTCCCACAGCCAAGGTGAAGGAAAGAAAGAAAGCTAAGGAAAAAAGAAGAGAATGAGAGAAGAAAGAAGTGAAATTTTAAGGAAAATCACTCTAAGATCAAGGTCTGTTATCTCCCCTTTCATCATCTTTCCCTTTCCCTCTCTCAAACAAACCTTATCATGGCCGATCCTAAGATTGGAGGTTGTCACCATTGATCAAGCATCTTGGCCTACCATAGAACAAAAGGAAGGAGGAAGGAGGCTAAGGAAGCCGACGGGAGTGGCGGAAATCGGAGGAGACGACGGATTGTGAGTATTTCTTAAACAAGAAATTTTGGATTTTTAGGGTTTAAGATTTGGGATTCATTTTGTAAATTTAATGGTGGTCAAATGATTTTATGCCATGGATTTTAAATCCATCAATTTGAAAGATAGAAAGTGGAGGAAACTCTAATGGATAAATTAGGGTTAAAGAAAGAAAGAAAAAAAAAAAATATATATATATATATATATATATATATATATATATAAATGGATTAAGGGTTATGTAATTAATGTGTGAATTTTTTTAGGGTTTTAAGGAATGAAGGACATTGTATAATTAGGTGTTAATTAAGCATGGTAAAAAGGGTTGATGAATCTAATTAGGGTTATGTAATTTATGTGTAAAATTTTTAGGGTTTTAAGGAATGGAGGACATGGAAGGTAATTTGGGCATTTTAATGATTTATTAGGATTTATGAAGAATGGAAACCATGGAGGATGGTTTAGGGTTTTAAGGGCTTATTGATTAAATGTGGTTAAGTATAAAGGGGTGTTTATAAGAAAAATGATGGAGAAGATTAACAATTTTTTTAAATGGACCTTAAGCATTGTAAATGGGATTTCAAAAACAAAAAAAAACTATGGAAAGATTTTATGGATGGAATGTTGTGGAACCCTATGGTGATGTAATGGTGGTTATTAAATGGGTTTAAAGGATAGAAGAGATGGATTAATGTGTTAATGAGTTTAGGGTTTTAAATGAATAAATGTAATGATTTTGAAAGGGGTAGAAATAATGATTTAAAAAAAATAAAACCATGGAGAGGTTTTTGGTGGATCTAAAAGTATTTGGATCATGAAGACAATAAGGAAATATTGGTGGCTTGAATGAACCTTAAATATAATTAAGGTTGACCAAATGTAATGATCCAAATGGGGTTAAGAGTAATAGTTTAAAAGTGTGATTTAAACCACCTCAAGGAAGGATTTATTTTGGATCTAAATGGTGTAAATAGACCCGAGAAAAAATGGGAAAAGGACACCATGGGTTCGGCCATGGTGTATGGCCGAACCCATGGCCCATTTATGAGCCTTTTGATGGGTTAGATTGGAGTATGAATGTGTTTAAATTGATTGGGATTAGGTTAAGTTAAGGACTTATCTTTAATGAGTTCATGTTATGGTTGATAGGTCACTAATAGATCTAAGTTATGGATCAATTTTGGACTTAATCATGCATGGATAAATGAGTGATTAATCATGGAAAAGAGGTAGTGGCAAAACCGTAATTAATGGCCAAATTCAAGAATTCCATGGAGATTGATCATGGACTTAGGGGCTCTAATGTAATAACATTATAAGTGATTAATAAAGCCTACGGTGGCCGATTTTTAAGACTTATGGGATTAAAAGGTTTAATCGATGAAATGGGACCCACAAAACCTAAACAGTGACCGGTTTTTTCATATGGACTTGGAAACGATTAATGGGCTTAAAGATAGTTAAAATATGGACTGATTTATGTGTATGTAATAAGGTATTGGATATCGCTAGCGGTACGCGTGTCGGTAGCCGGACTATCGAACGAAAACGAAAAAGAAGAACGCGAGTCGGTATTCGGTAGGATTCCTACCTATTTGTAAGCCATGGATTAGATGCTATGTGATTGGTTTATTGGTTTATTTTTAGTAATTATATTGATTGGTTGTATGATGGGTTTTAAGGTTATGATATGTTTAAGATGGATTCTTATGGCTATGATTAAGTATTATATGGATATGGCTATGAATTATGTTCAAGGTTATGCATAATAAGTTAAGGCTATGGATGATATGTTACGGTTATGAGTTATAAATATTACATAGCATAGTGCATTACATCTCATGCATGGCATGGGCGAAAAAAAATAAACAAACCGGAGTCCATGCTCCGTCGGGGCGACCGAGAACAGGCATGGGGATAGCCTGATATGCTATAACCGGAGTCCATGCTCCGTCGGGGCGACCAAGAACAGGCATGGGGATACCTTGACGAGGTCTTGCCGTCAAGGGGGATATGACATCATGATGGTAGGGATGATGGGTGGGATTCATAATACAGACACCCATGGCATGGCATTCACTTCATAATTTCATTATATGATTGTCTACCAGTTTTTATCATATTATTATCTGCATGCTATTATTACTAATCCATGTGCTAGCCCTACTCGGAGTCCTACTGGGCGCGTGGTCTAACGCCCTACTTCTACCCTAGCTGATGACGCAGGAAATGCCGGAGTAGAAGGACAAGACGGGAGCCAAGCTTAGGAGCTTGGGGAGACGGATTATTTACTTTGTTTTAAGCTTTATTTTGGAAAATGTATATTTGAATAGTTAACTTGTCGGACTGTATATTTTAGACTTATTACTACGTTTTGGATTTTATTGTAGACATATAATGTGATGGCATTTTAGTAATTAAATGATGAAATCTTCCCTGTTATCTAAAAATTGTAGGTTAGCCTCTATTAACATTCTGCATACTTACTTCTACGTGTGAACTGTTCGTCGTGGACTTCGTTCCACTCACACGTAGGTTGGCCAGTTAAGGGCCGGGCTCTAGAAGCTCGGACTTAACTCGCGTCGTGATGCCCGCACCCTTTCAATTAAAAAAAAAATAGACTCTGATTTACAGTGAAAAGGGGCAGGTGTTACATTTAGGATATTTGGGTTTAGGGTTTTAGGGGTATAGGGTTTTAGGGTTTAGGGTATAGGGTTTTAGGGGTTTAGGGTTTTAAGGTTTAGGTTTTAGAGTTTTGGCTTTAGGGTTTAAGTTTAAGGGTTTTAGCGTTTATGTTTTAGGGTTTTAGGGGTTTAGGGTTTAGGGTTTAGGGTTTAGGCTTTTGGGTTTTAGGGTTTTTGGGTTTTTGGCTTAAGGTTTAGGGTTTTAGGGTTTTTGAGTTTTAGGGTTTAGGATTTCGGATTTTAGGATTTTAGGGTTTAGGGTCTTAGGGGTTTAGGGTTTAGGGTTTAGGGTTTAGGTTATAGGGTTTAGGGTTTTAGTGTTTTAGGGTTTTATAGTTTTAGTGTTTAGGGTTTTGGGGTTTTGGTTTTAGGGTTTAGGGTGGTTTTAGGGTTTAGAGTTTTAGGGGTTTAACGTTTTAGGGTTTAGACTTTAGGATTTTAAGGTTTAAGGTTTTAGTGGTTTAGGGTATTAGGGTTTAGGTTTTAGTGTTTTAGGGTTTAGGTTTTAGTGTTTTAGGGTTTCAGGGTTTAAGTTTTTGGGTTTAGGGTTTTAGGGTTTAGGGTTTAGGATTTAGGGTTTTAAGTTTTTAAGGTTTAGGGTTTTAGGGTTTCTGGGTATATGGTTTTAGGGTTTTAGGGGTTGGGGTTTTAGGATATTAGGGTTTAGTGTTTTAGGGTTTATATGGTTTTAGGGTTTAGGGTTTAGGGTTTTAGGTTTTTAACGTTTTAGGGTTTAGGGTTTTAGGGTTTCGGGTTTAGAGTTTAGGCTTTAGGGTTTAGGTTTAAGGCTTTTAGGGTTTTGGTTTTAGGGTTTTAGGGGTTTAGGGTTTAGGGTTTATTGTTTTTGGGTTTTAGGTTCTAGGGTTTAGGGTTTCGGGTTTTAGTGTTTAGGATTTATGGTTTTGAGGTTTACCTTTTTAGGGTTTAGGGTAGGGTTTAGCGTTTTAGTGTTTCAGGGTATGGGGTTTTAATGGTTTAGGGTTTTAGGGTTTAGGGTTTTAGGATATTAGGGTTTAGGTTTTTAGGCGTATAGGGTTTTAGGGCTTAGGATTTGCAGTTTTAAGGGTTTAGGGTTTTAGGGTTTAGGGTTTAGAGTTTAGGCTTTAGGGTTTAGGTTTAAGGGTTTTAGGGTTTAGGTTTTTTGGGTTTTAGGGGTGTGGGGTTTAGGCTTTAGGGTTTTAGGGGTGTGGGGTTTAGGGTTTAGGGTTTAGGGTTTTAGGGTTTTAGGGTTTAGGGTTTAGGGTTTTGGGGGTTTAGGGCTTTGGGTTTAGGGTTTTAGGTTTTTAGGTTTAGGGTTTATGGTTTAGCTTTTAGGGTTGAGGGTTTTCGGGGTTTAGGGTTTAAGATTTTAGGGGTTTCGGGTTTAGGGTTTTCGGTATTTTAGGATTTTAGGGTTTAGGGTTTCACGTTTAGGTTTTAGGGGTTAGGGTTTTAGTGTTTTTGGGGTTTAGGGTTGAGGATTTAGGGTTTTAGGGTTTTAGGACTTTAGGGTTTAGGGTTACGGGGTTTTAGGGTTTAAGGTTTTAGGGGTTTAGGTTTTTTGGGTTTAGGGTTTTTGGGTTTTAGGGTTTAGGATTTAGGGTTTAGGGTTTTGGGTTTTAGGGTTTAAGGGGTTTAGGGTTTAGGGTTTAGTGTTTAGGTTTTAGGGTTTAAGTTTTAGTAATTATGGTTTTTGTTCTAGGTAACTCAGCTTGGGGATTCCATTTTTAATCGATTCAGCAAAGTGCTTTCAGCCATAGAGATTCTTGAAATACTTAGACCTTTACTTTTATCTAGTAACAAATGATCTAACCTGGAGGTTAATTCTTCTTGCATTTCATCACTCATTTTGAAAAGACAGTTCTCCAGTATTATTCCTGAGGGTAAAGACCTAGGAACATACATAGGGTTAACAGGAGGTTCATCCTGGGTTTCTTCTTTATTTTTTCTGACAGGTTTAGTCATATTAAAAGCAGGACTTAATCTAATTGTTTTCTCAATTCTTTCTGTTTGTTCTCCTAAAGTTAAGAGACAAAGATTAGTATAATTATTTTGTTCAATTATATTTCCTAATCCCTGACCAATATCCTGAACTTTTATTTCTTCTACATTTTTTAGGACAGAACTACCTTTAACAGGACTAGCAAAAATTTTTGTCACAGATCCTTCACGTGAAATATCCAAAATTTTCCATGGAGGATGTGATCTTTCTATTTCCTTTTTGTCTGCAGTTTTCCATGTTCTAGCAGTTCTTCTAATAACTCTGATTTGATTTTTAATTTTTTCAAGACTTTTTCCCTTTTTGAAATAATAAAAAATCAATCAAAGAAATTTATATTTCCCCTCTCATCTTTCATTTGTTGATACCAAATAGTTCTCATTTTGTCTTTTTCTTCTTCGTTAAATTTTTTAAAGAACCAATCTTTTAAAGGATGTTTTTTCATAGTTTTTCTCAAATAAGGTTTGTCTATTTGGAATTCTTCAGTTTCTTCTTCTACAGGAATTATTTCTTCTTTAGGAACTTTTATCGTTCTAATTACTGGATGAAAATGAGCAAAGTCATTTCAGTAGGCACATAGGTTCCTGTTGAACTTTGTCTTTTATAAACAGGGTGATTAATTCCAGTTTCAGAATTCTTATAAGTTTTTTGCTCCATTTCTTCCTTTTCACCAGTGTCAACTACTTCTTCTGGTTCAAGACTTCTTCTGGAATCAACAAAACCAGCAAAACTCTTTCTCGCTTTGTCGAATTTTCTTCTAAAATTTACTTCTATATTACCATTTGGTAATTTGACTATGTTTTGCAAATCATCTGTGATTTCATTAATTTTGGTTTTAGTATTTTAGGTTTTAGGGTTTTAGGGATTTAGGGTTTACGGTTTACAGTTTGTGGTTTAGCTTTCAGGGTTTAGGGTTTAGTGTTTACAGTTTAGGATTTAGGGTTTTAGGGTTTCGGGTTTAGACTTTTAGGATTTTAAAGTTGATTGTTTTAGGGTTTTAGGGTTTTAGGGTCTAGAGTTTTAGGGTTTAGGGTTTTAAGGTTTTGGGGTCTAGGGTTTTGGGGTCTAGGGTTTAGGGGTTAGGGTTTTAGGGTTTGAAGGGTTAAGGGTTTAAGGTTAAGCTTTTGGGGTTTAGGGTTTTTGGGTTTTAGGGTTTTAGGGGTTTACTGTTTATGATTTAGGGTTTAAGGCTTAAGAGTTTTTGGATTTTAGGGTTTCGGGTTTAGGGTTTTAGGATTTTAAGGTTTACTGTTTTCGGGGTTTAGAGTTTTAGGGTT
This sequence comes from Chimonanthus salicifolius, assembly GCA_013350335.1. NCBI lineage: Eukaryota > Viridiplantae > Streptophyta > Magnoliopsida > Laurales > Calycanthaceae > Chimonanthus > Chimonanthus salicifolius. The sequence continues at coordinate 56,141,805 of CM023533.1, read as the reverse complement.
TAAGGTTTTAGGGTTTAAGGGTTTAGGGTTGAGGGTTTAGGGTATCAGGGGTTAGGGTTTTAGGGGTTTAGGGGTTTAGGGTATAGGGTTTAGGGTTCACAGTTTAGGGTTTAGGTGATAGGGTTTAGCGTTTAGGGTTTTAGGGTTTTAGCGTTTTATGGTTTAGGGTTATGTGTTTTAGGGTTTTAGGGTTTCGGGTATAGGGTTTAAGGTTTTTAGGGTTTTAGGGTTTGGGGTCTAGGGTTTAGGGGTTAGGGTTTTAGGGTTTTTGGATTTTAGGGTTTTAGGGTTTTAGAGTTTTAGAGTTTAGGGTTTAGGGTTATAGGGTTTTAGGGTTTAGGGTAGGGTTTTAGGGTTTAGGGTTCTAGACTCTTAGGGTTTTAGGGGTTAAATGTTTTAGGGTTTAGGGTTTAGGGTTTTAGGGTGTTAGGGTTTTAGGGTTTACAGTTTTAGGGGTTTAATGTTTTAGTGTCTAGGCTTTAGGGTTTTAGGGTATTCAGGTTTTAGGCTTTTAGAGTTTTGGTTTTATGGTTTTAGGGTTTAGGGTTTAGGGTTTTACGGGTTTAGGGCTTAGGGTTTAGAGTCTAGGGTTTAGGTTTTAGGGTTTAGGGTTTAGGATTTTGGGTTTTGGGTTTTGGGTTTAGGGTTTTAGGTTTTTAGGGTTTTGGGTTTAGGGTTTAGGGTGTAGGGTTTCGGGTAGGGTTTTAGGAGTCTGCGGTTTAGTTTTTAGGGTTTTAAAGTTTTTGGGTTTTAGGGGTTTAGTGTTTTAGGGTTTAGGGTTTAGGGTTTAGGGTTTAGGTTTCAAGGTTTAGGGTTTTAAGATTTTAGGGTTTTAGCATTTAGGATTTAGGGTTTAGGGTTTTAAGATTTTAGGGTTTAGGGTTTCGGGTTTTAGGGTTTTAGGGTTTAAGATTTAGGGTTTTAGGGTTTTAGGGTTTTACGGTTTAGGGTTTTGGATTTTAGGGTTTAGGTTTTAGGGTTTTAGTATTTAGGTTTTAGGGTTTTAAGGGTTTGGGATTTTCTGTTTACGGTTTAGGGTTTAGCTTTTAGGGCTTCGGGTTTAGGGTTTATGGTTTTCGGGTTTTAGGGTTTTGGATTTAGGGTTTTAGGATTTTAAGGTTTACTATTTTAGGGGTTTAGGGTTTATAGTTTAGGCTTTTAGGGTTTTAGGGTTTAGAGTTTTAGGGTTTAGGGTTTTAGGCTTTTAGGCTTTTAGGGTTTTAGGCTTTAGAGTTTTAGAGTTTAGGGTTTTAAGGCTTTAGAGTTTAGGGTAGGGTTTTAGGATTTTACAGTTTATTTTTTAGGGTTTTAGGATTTTAGGGTTTTAGGAGTTTATGGTTTTAGGGTTTTATGGCTTTAGGGTTTAGGTTTACGTTTTAGGGTTTTAGGATTTTAGGGTTTTAGGCTTTAGGCTTTAGGCTTTTAGGGTTTAGGGTTGAGGGTTTTAGGATTTTGTGGTTTAAGGTTTAGGGTTAAGAGTTTTAGGGTTTTAGGGTTTTAGGGTTAGGGTAGGTTTTAGTGAAGGGTTTTAGGGGTTTAGGGTTTAGGGTTTAGGGTTTTAGGATTTTAAGGTTTACCATTTTAGGGGTTTACAGTTTTAGGGTTTAGGGTTTTAGGGTTTAGGGTTTTAGGGTTTTAGGGTCTAGAGTTTTAGGGTTTAGGATTTAGGGTTTTAGGGTTTTAGAGTTTAGGGTTTAGGGGTTAGGGTTTTAGGGTTTGAAGGGTGAAGGGTTTAGGGTTTAGCGTTTGGGGTTTAGGGTTTTCGGGTTTTAGGATTTTAGGGGTTTATAGTTTACGATTTAGGGTTTAGGGTATAAGAGTTTTTGGATTTTAGGGTTTTGGGTTTAGGGTTTTAAGATTTTAAGTTTTACTATTTTCGGGGTTTAGAGTTTTAGGGTTTAGGGTTTAAGGTTTAGGGTTTTAGGATTTAAGGGTTTAGGGTTTAGGGTATTATGGGTTAGGGTTTTAGGGGTTTAGGGGTTTAGGGTATAGGGTTTAGGGTTTTGGTTATAGGGTTTAGGGTTGAGGGTTTAGGGTTTAGCATTTAGGGTTTTAGGGTTTTAGCGTTTTATGGTTTAGGGTTTATGGTTTTAGGTTAAGTGTTTTTGGGTTTTAGAGTTTCGGGTATAGGGTTTAAGGTTTTAGGCTTTTAGGCTTTTAGGGTTTGGGGTCTAGGGTTTAGGGGTTAGGGTTTTAGGGTTTTCTGGTTATAGGGTTTTAGGGTTTTAGGATTTGGGGTCTAGGGTTTAGGGGTTAGGGTTTTAGGGTTTTCGGATTATAGGGTTTTAGGGTTTTAGAGTTTTAGTGTTTAGGGTTTAGGGTTTAGGGTTTTACGGCTTTAGGGTTTAGGGTTTAGGGTCTAGGGTTTAGGGTTTAGATTTTTAGGGTTTTAGGGTTTTGGGTGTAATGGCCCGGAATTTGTAAATAAAAATATATGTGGTTATTATTTATTTTAAGTGGTGGAAATTGGAAATTTTATGGAATAAATGGTGAATGGATCAAAATATGGACAAAGGTCCAAGTATGGCCCAATGGACCATGGATTGGATTTAAAATCATTTAAATGGTCAATGATGGTCAATGGGGCCAAGGATGGTCAAATTGGGCCCAATACCCACTTAGGACCCAATGGATCAAGTTGGTGTAAGCCCTAAGGTAAATGGGTAGGAGGAAAATGTAATTGGGCCATGGGCCCAATGGTGATCCAATAAGAGGAATGGATTGAATTGGAAATTAAATCATCTAAGTAAATGTTAATTGGACCTAAGTGACATGGCTGAATGGGGCCCACCTCCACCTCACTAAGTGAGGTGGCGGGTGGACCCAGAGATTGGTGGGGCTGGCCACCATGGTTGAATTGGTCAACCATGGGTGTATGTATGAAGGCAAATTTAAGTAGATGGGATTAAGTTAAAGTGGGAATTAATTAACTTAACCTAATGATTCAATTAATTAATTAGTTAATTAAGCTAAGTTAAAAGAATGGTCAAATGGCCAAATGAGAAGACCAAACAATCCATTTCAAACATGAAAAAGCGTTGGCTAGTGTTGGTTGGGTCAAAAAGCATGAAAAATATCTTGTGTGGTAGGTGGAGGAGTTAATTACTCAACCAAATGAGATAACTCTCATCTCATTCTCCAACCCTCTTTCATTACACATTCTCCCTCTTGTTCCATCTCAAAACCGTCCCTCACCCAAGGAAGGAAGAAGAAGAAAAACCAAGAGAAAGAAGAAGAAAATTTGGAAGAAGAAGAGAAGAAAAGAGAGGGAAGTGCAGGGATAAGCCACCACATCAAGGTCTACTATCTTCTTTTCTCATCTCCATCCTCTCCCATCTCTCTCTCAAATCAAACCCTACTATGGCCAAACCCAAGCTTGGAGGTTGTCACCATTGATCAAGCATCTTAGCCGATCAAACAAGGAGAGGAAGAAGAAAGGAGGCCAAGGAAGCCGACGGGAGTGACGAAAGTCGGAGGAGGCGTCGCATTGTAGTAATTCCTAAACAAGAGATTTGGATTTTTAGGGTTTAAGTTTTGGGATCCATTCTTATTAAATTTGATGGTGGCCAAATAATCATAGGCCTTGGATCTCAAATCCATCAAATGGAAGGATGGAAAAGTGGATAAATTAGGTTAATGAAAAATAAATACATTAAGGACATTATGTAATGAAATTTATTTAAGCATGAAATGTGTGTGATTTTTGGAAGGAATTATGGTGAGTAATTAAGTAAGCTTAAATGAGGTTTTTAATATCAAAACCATGGAAGGGGGATTTATGATTTTAAGATGTTAGTGAATAAATGTTAGTGAAGTTAAAGAGTTTTAATGAGGAAAAAGAATGGAGGATGATTTAGGGTTTGTAAGTGTTTATTGATTAAATGTGGTAGTTCTTTTTAAAGGGATCTTGAATGAAAATCATGGAAAGATGGTTTATGTTTTTTTTTAAGGTGCTAATGATAAAATATGGTGATTTGTAAAGGGTTGTTAAATGAAGAAATTCATGGAAGGAATGATTAGGATTATTAGGGTTTCTAGTGATTAAATGTAGGAAATTTTTAAAGGGGCTTAAATGAGGAAATGCATGGGAGGTGTGAATGGTGTTGGTAGCCTTAAAAGGCATGGGGAAACTTTGATGAATTAAGTGCTTTAGAAACCATGAAAAGAATGGGAAGTATGGCATGACTAAATGAGTCATTAATGGACTCAAGAAAATGTACCAAAATGATGGATCATGAACCATGGGTTCGGCCATTCGCCATGGCCGAACCCTATGGTGATGAAATGGTAGGTGATTAGGTGATTTATGAGGGTTTTAAAGAATGGAAGCTATGGAGGATAATTAATGATTTTTAGGGTTATGTGGTTGTAAATTTGAAGGGTGTAAAAATAGGGAGGAATGGTTGAGAATGGGATAGTTTAAAAATGGATTTTTAAGTGTGGGAAATAATGTTTTAAAAATAAAACCATGGAGAGATTTTAGGGATGGAATGTTTTTAAATCCTATGGTAGTGTAATGGTGGTTTTTAAATGGGTTTAAAAGGATAGAAAATGTGGAGTAAGGTGTTAATGTATTGGAGGCTTAAAAAGGGGCAAGTGTTTGTAAGTTTTAAAGGGATGTTAGTGAAGAAAAGCATGGAAGGTGGTTAAGTGATTTCAAAGGGGAAGGTTGGTAATGTTGATGAACTCAAAGTGATAAACATAATGTTGATCAAAGGGGTTAATGATTTTGAAGGTTTTGAATGAAAGAATAATGGTAATTTTAAAAGGGGTTTTTAAATGAGGGAATCCATGGATGAAGGTAAATGTTTTTTTTTTATATGGTCTTAAATGTCACCAATGAATGATGAACCCATGACCCATTGGTGGGTAAACTTATGGATTAAATTTGGTATTATGTATGTGAGAAATGAATGAGGGTTAGAGCATTTAAATGGCTGATTTTCTAATATTGTTATGTTATGGTTAATGAGACATCAATTGACCCATTTTATGGACCAATTAAGGACTAATATTAAGGTGTATGCATATGGATTAATTAATGGGGATTAGATTAAGTAAATGGCTATTTTTAATAATTTTTATGTCATGATTGATGGGTCATGAATGGATCCAAGTCTATGATCAATTATGGACTTAATTAGGCATGGATGAATGAGTGATTAACCATGGAGAAGAGGTAGTGGCAAAACCGTAATTAATGGCCAAAATGAAGAACCCCATGGGAGATGACCATGGATTTAGGGGCTCTAAGTAACAAACTTATGTAAGGTTAAATAAAGCCTAGGGGGCTGATTTTTAGACTTATGTGATTAAAATAGTTGATAGATTAAATGGGACCCACAAAACCTAGTTAGTGAGGTTCGGCCATGGTGTATGGCCGAACCCCACTAAGGTATGATTAATGGACTTAAAAGGTTAAAAACATGGACTAATTGATATGTATAATAAGGTACCGGACATCGCAAGAGGTACGTGATCGGCAACCGGATTATCAGACAGAAGCGAGAAAGGACGCTAGTCGGTATTCGGTAGGATTCCTACCTTTTTGTAAGCCATGGATCGAATGATGGTTTTCTTGAATTATTTTGGAAATTATATGGTTTGTTTTAAGATGGGTTTTGGATTAAGTATTATGTGATGTTTTCCTTTAATTTATTTTGGTAATCATATGGTTGTTTTTAAGATGGGTTTTGGATTTAGTATTATGTGATTGGTTTCCTTGGATTTATTTTGATAATCATGGGATTGTTTTACGATGGGTTTTATGACTATGATGTTACATATATTACATGGCATATGGCATCTACATCTCATGCATGACATGGGAGGGATATGGTAGGGGAAGGATGAAATGAAACCGGAGTCCATGCTCCGTCGGGGCGACCGATAAACAAGCATGGGGATATTTCATATTTGTTATTATACCTTGATGAGGCTTTGCCATCAAGGGGGATATTGGTAATTATTATACCTTGATGATGGTTTTTCCATCAAGGGGGATATTTCATATTTATTATTATATCTTAACGAGGTTTTGCCGTTAAGGGGGATGAATTGTGACTGTTCACACCTTGACAAGGTTTTGCAGTCAAGGGTGATGATTTGTGACTGTTTATATCTTGACGAGGCTTTTACCGTCAAGGGGATGATTTATGCTTATTTATATCTTGAAGAGGTTTTACCCTCAAGGGGGATGAATTGTGACTGTTTATATCTTGACGAGGTTCTTGCCGTCAAGGGGGATAATTTGTGATTGTTTATATCTTGACGAGGGTTTTCCGTCAAGGCGGATATGGCATCATGATAGTAAGGATGATGGGTGGGATACATGACATAAGACACCCATGGCATGGCATTCACTTTCTAGTTTTCATTATATGATTATCTGTATGCTTGTTATCACTAATCCATGTGTTAGCCCTACTGGGAGTCCTACTGGGCGCGTGGTCTAACGCCCTACTTCTACCCTACCTGATGACACAAGAAATACCGGAGCAGAAGGACGAGACGGGAGCCAAGCTTAGGAGCTTGGGGAGGCTGACTATTTACTTTATTTAAGTTTATTTTGGGAAATGTATATTTGAATAGTTTAGCTTGTCGAAAATGTAATAATTTAGATTGCTTGCTATATTTTGGTTTTTATTTTTGGACACGGAGACGTTGTGATATTTTGGTAATATTATGAATGTTATCTTCCCTGCTATCTAAAAATTGGTAAGATAGTCTTTATTGTAATTTTCTACACTCAGTGTAATATTCCTTGAGCTTACGTCTACGTGTGAGCCGTTCTTCGTGGACTTCGTTCCACGCACACGTAGGGTTGGCCAGTTAAGGCCGGGCTTTAGAGGCTCGGACTTAACTCGCGTCGTGACGTCCGTGCCCTTTGTCACTATTCATTTAAAAAAAATATAGACTTTGATTTCGGTGACAAGGGGCTGGCGTTACATTGGGTTTAGGGTTTAGGGTTTATGGTTTAGGGTGTAGGGTTTCGGGTAGGGCTTTAGGGGTCTACGGTTTAGTTTTTAGGGTTTTAAAGTTTTTGGGTTTTTGGGGTTTAGGGTTTTAGGGTTTTAGGGATCTTGGGTTTAGGGTTTAGGGTTTAGGTTTCAAGGTTTTGGGTTTTAGGATTTTAGGGTTTTAGCATTTAGGGTTTTAAGGTTTTAGGGTTTAGGGTTTTAGGGTTTTAGGGTTTTACGGTTTAGGGTTTTGGGTTATAGGGTTTAGGTTTTAGGGTTTTAGGGTTTAGGTTTTAGGGATTTTGGGGTTTTGGATTTACGGTTTACGGTTTAGGGTTTAGCTTTCAGGGCATAGGGTTTAGGGTTTGTAGTTTAGGATTTAGGGTTTATGGTTTTCGGGTTTTACGGCCTTGGGTTTAGGGTTTTAGGATTCTAAGGTTTACAGTTTTAGGGGTTTAGGGTTTTTGGGTTTAGGGTTTATGGTTTAGGCTTTTAGGGTTTTAGGGTTTTAGGGTTTAGAATTTTAGAGTTTAGGGTTTTAGGGTTTTAGGGTTTAGGGTAGGGTTTTAGGGTTTTACAGTTTAGTTTTTAGGGTTTTAGGATTTTTGGGTTTTAGGGGTTTATGGTTTTAGGGTTTTCTGCCTTAGGGTTTAGGTTTACGTTTAGGGTTTTAGGATTTTAGGGTTTAGGGTTTAGGGTTTTAGGGTTTAGGCTTTAGGGTTTAGGGTTTTAGGGTTTAGGGTTGAGGGTTTTAGGGTTTTGTGGTTTAAGGTTTAGGGTTAAAGGTATTGGGGTTAGGGTAGGTTTTAGTGAAGGGTTTTAGGGGTTTAGGGTTTAGGGTTTTAGGATTTTAAAGTTTACTGTTTTAGAGGTTTAGGGTTTTAGGGTCTATAGTTTTAGGGTTTAGGATTTAGGTTTTAGAGTTTAGGGTTTAGGGGTTAGGGTTTTAGGGTTTGAAGGGTTAAGGCTTTAGGGTTTAGCTTTTGGCGTTTAGGGTTTTCAGGTTTTAGGGTTTTAGGGGTTTACAGTTTACGATTTAGGGTTTTGTGTTTAAGAGTTTTTGGATTTTAGGGTTTCGGGTTTAGGGTTTTAGGATTTTAAGGTTTACTATTTTCGGGGTTTAGAGTTTTAGGGATTAGGGTTTAGGGTTTAGGGTTTTAGGGTTTAAGGGTTTAGGGTTTAGGGTTTAGGGTATTAGGGGTTAGGGTTTTAGAGGTTTAGGGGTTTAGGGTTTAGGTTATAGGGTTTAGGGTTGAGGGTTTAGGGTTTAGGATTTAGGGTTTTAGGGTTTTAGCGTTTTAGCGTTTTATGGTTTAGGGTTAAGTGTTTTAGGGTTTTAGAGTTTCGGGTATAGGGTTTAAGGTTTTAGGGTTTTAGGGTTTGGGGTCTAGGGTTTAGGGGTTAGGGTTTTAGGGTTTTCAGGTTTTAGGGCTTTAGGGTTTTAGAGTTTAGGGTTTAGGGTTATGAGGTTTTAGGGTTTAGGGTAGGATTTTAGGGTTTTAGGTTTAGGGTTCTAGACTCCTAGGGCTTTAGGGGTTTAATGTTTTAGGGTTTAGGCTTTAGGGTTTTAGGGTCTTAGGGTTTACAGTTTTAGGGATTTAATGTTTTAGGGTTTAGGCTTTAGTATTTTAGGGTATTCGGGTTTTAGGCTTTTACAATTTTGGTTTTATGGTTTTAGGGTTTAGGGTTTAGGGCTTAGGGTTTAGGGTATAGGATTTAGGGTTTAGGGTTTAGGATTTAGGGTTTCGAGTAGGGTTTTAGTGGTCTACGGTTTAGTTTTTAGGGTTTTAAAGTTTTTGGGTTTTTGGGGTTTAGGGTTTTAGGGGTTTAGGATTTATGGTTTAGGCTTTTAGGGTTTTAGGGTTTAGAGTTTTAGGGTTTAGGGTTTAGGGTTTAGGGTTTATGGTTTACGGTTTTAGGCTTTTAGGGTTTTAGGGTTTAGTGTTTTAGAGTTTAGGGTTTAGGGTTTTAAAGTTTTAGGGTTTAGGGTAGGGTTTTAGGGTTTTTCAGTTTAGTTTTTAGGGTTTTAGGATTTTAGGGTTTTACGGGTTTAGGGTTTAGGTTTTGGGGATTAGAGTAAACTATTAGCGATTAGAGTTTAGGGTTTAGGGTATAAGGGTTTTTCGGTTTTAGAGTTTAGGGTTTAGGATTTAGGGTTTTAGGGTTTTTTAGTTTTTACAGTTTAGGTTTAAGGTTTTAGGCTTGAGGGTTTTAGTGTTTAGGCTTTAGGATTTTAGGGTTTAGGCTTTATGGTTTTATGTTTTTAAGCTTTAGGATTTTAGGGGTTTACGGTTTTACTGTTTTGGTTTTAGGATTTTGGGTTTAGGGTTTAGGGTTTAGGGTTTAGGGGTTAGGGTTTAGGGTTTAGGGGTTAGGGGTTAGGGTTTAGGGGTTAGGGTTTAGAGTCTTAGGGTTTTAGGGTTTTAGAGTTTAGGGTTTTGGGTTTTAGGTTTTAGGGTAGGGTTTTTAGGTTTGGGGTTTTAGGGTTTTTGGGTTTAGGGTTTTAGGGGTTCATGGCCTTTAGGGTTTTAGGGTTTTGGGTTTAGGTTTTTATGGTTTAGGTTTGAGGGTTTAGGGTTTTAGGATTTTAGGGGTTTAAGGTTTCGTGTTTAGGGTCTAGGGTTTTAGTGTTGGGATTTAGGTTTTTGGGTTTAGGTTTTTAGGCTTTAGGGTTTAGCGTTTAGGGTTTAGGGTTTAGGGTTTTAGGGATTTAGGATTTTAGGGTTTCATGGTTTTAGGGTTTTGGGTTTTAGGAGTTTAGGGTTTAGGATTTATGGTTTATGATTTAGGGTTTAGTGTTTAGGTTGTAGGGTTTAGGGTCTTAGGGTTTTATGGTTTTAGAGTTTAGGGTTTAGGATTTAGGATTTTAGGGTTTAGGGTTTAAGGTTTTAGGTCTTAGGGTTTAGGCTTTTAGAGGTTGAAGGTTTTAGGGTTTAGACTTTAGGGTTTTAGGGTTTTAGGGTTTAGGCTTTAGGGTTTTAGGGTTTTAGAGTATAGGGTTTAGGGTTTAGGGTTTTTGGGTTTTTGGCTTTTAGGTTTTAGGGTAGGATTTTAGGGTTTAGGGTTTTAGAGTTTTAGGGTGTTTAGGGTTTTAGTGGTTTAGGATATTCGGGTTTTGGTTTTATGGTTTTGGGTTTAGGGTTAGGGTTTAGGGTTTAGGGTTTAGGGTTTAGGGTTTTAAGGGTTTGGGGTTGAGGGTTTAAGGGTTTAGGTTTTAGGGTTGAGGGTTTAAGGGTTTAGGGTTTTAGGGTTTAGGCTTTAGTTTTTTAGTGTTTAGGCTTTAGGGTTTTAGGATTTTGGATTTTAGGGGTTTAGGGTTTTACGGTTTAGGTTTTAGGGTCTTAGGGTTTTTGGGTTTTATAGTTTAGGGTTTAGGATTTAGGGTTTTTGGGCTTTTGGGTAGGGTTTTTGGGTTTAGGGTTTTAGGGTTTTTGGGTTTAGAGATTTAGGGGTTTAAGCGTTTTAGGGTTTAGGCTTTTATGGCTTAGGGTTTAGGGTTTAGGATTTAGGGTTTAGCATTTAGGGTTTAGGATTTAGGGTTAGGGTTTATGGTTTAGGGTTTTATGGTTTTAGGGTTGAGGGTTTAGGGTTTAGTTTTTACAGTTTAGGATCTTAGGGTTTTTGGGTTTTAGGTTTTAGGGTTTAGGGTTGTAGGGTTTTAGGGTTTTTCTACTTAGGGTTTTAAGGGTTTAAGGTTTTAGGGTTTAGTCTTTAGGGTTTTAGGGTTTAGGGTTTTATGGTTTTGGGTCTTAGGGATGTAGAGTTTTAGGGTTTAGGTTTTACGGTTTTAGGGTTTATGGTTTATGGTTTAGGGTTTAGAGTTTTGGGTTTAGGGTTTAGGGTTTAGCGTTTAGGGTTTAGGGTTTAGAGTTAGTGTTTGGGGTTTACGGTTTAGGGTTTTAGGCGTTTAGGGTTGAGCGTTTAGGGTTTAGTTTTTACAGTTTAGGGTCTTATGGTTTTTGGGTTTTAGGTTTTTAGAGGTTTTTGGATTTTAGGGTTTTTGGGCTTAGGGTTTTAGGGGTTTAAGATTTTAGGGTTTAGGCTTTAGAGTTTTAGGGTTTTATGGTTTAGAGTTTTAGGGATTTAGAGTTTTAGGGTTTAGGTTTTAGGGTTTAGGGTTTAGGGTTTGGGATTTAGGGTTTTAGGGTATACGATTTTAGGGTTTTAGTGTTTTAGGGGTTTGGGTTTTGCGTTTAGGGTTTAGGGTTTGGGGTTAAGGGTATGGTTTTAGGGATTAGAGTTTAGGGTTTAGGGTTAGGGGCTTTTCGGTTTTAGAGTTTAGGGTTTATGATTTAGGATTTTAGGGTTTTTGGGTTTTACTGTTTAGGGTTTAGGGTTTTAGGCTTTATGGTTTTAGGGTTTTAAGCTTTAGGATTTTAGGAGTTTACGGTTTTAGGGCTTTAGGATTTTGGGTTTAGGGTTTAGGGTTTAGGGGTTAGGGGTCAGGGTTTAGGGTTTAGAGTCTTAGGGTTTTAAGCTTTTAGAGTTTAGGGTTTAGGGTTTAGGGTTTTTGGGTTTTAGGTTTCAGGGTAGGGTTTTTAGGTTTAGGTTTTAGGGTTTAGGGTTTTAGGGGTTCAAGACGTTTAGGGTTTAGGATTTTAGGGTTTAGGCTTTTGGGTTTAGGGTTTAGGGTTGTAGGGTTTTGGGTTTAGGATTTTATGGTGTAGGGTTGAGGGTTTAGGGTTTTAGGATTTTAGGATTTTAGGGTTTTAAGGTTTTAGTTTTAGGGTATAGGGTTTTAGTGTTTTAGGGATTTAGGGTGTCAGGGTTTAGGCTTTTAGGGTTTAGGGTTTAGTGTTTAGGGTTTGGTGTTTCGGATTTAGGGTTTAGGGTTTTGGGGATTTAGGATTTTAGGGTTTCAGGGTTTTAGGGTTTTGGGTTTTACGAGTTTAGGGTGTAGGATTTATGGTTTATGATTTAGGGTTTAGTGTTTAGGTTTAGGGTTTAGGGTTTAGGATTTATGGTTTATGATTTATGGTTTATGATTTAGGGTTTAGTGTTTAGGTTTTAGGGTTTAGGGTTTAGGGTTTAGATTCTTAGGGTTTTGTGGTTTTAGAGTTTAGGGTTTAGGATTTAGGGTTTTAGGGTTTTAGGGTTTAGGATTTAGGGTTTTAGGGTTTTAGGGTTTAGGGTAGGGTTTTAGGGTTTAGGGTAGGGTTTAAGGTTTTAGGTTTTAGGGTTTAGGCTTTTTGGGGTTTAAGGTTTTAGTGTTTAGACTTTAGGGTTTTAGGGTTTAGGCATTAGTGTTTTACGGTTTTAGATTCTAGGGTTTAGGGTTTAGGGTTTTTGGATTTTTGGGTTTTAGGGTAGGATTTTAGGGTTTACGGTTTTAGAGTTTAGGGTTTTAATGGTTTAGGGTTTTAGGATTTAGATTTTATGGTTTTTGGGTTTAGGTTTAGGGTTTAGGGTTTAGGGTTTTAGGATTTTAGGGGTCTAGGGTTGAGGGTTTAAGGGTTTAGGGTTTTAGGGTGTCGGCTTTAGGGTTTTAGGGTTTAGGCTTTAGGCTTTTAGGGTTTTAGGGTTTTAGGGTTTAGGATTTTAGGGGTTTAGGGTTTTACGGTTTGGGATTAGGGTCTTTGGGTTTTAGGGTTTTAGAGTTTAGGGTTTAGGGTTTAGGGTTTTTAGTGTTAGGGTAGGGTTTTTGGGTATAGGGTTTTATGGTTTTTGGGTTTAGGGTTTTAGTGGTTGAAGCGTTTTAGGGTTTAGGGTTTTAAGGTTTAGGGTTTAGGGTTTTAGGGTTTTTGGGTTTAGGATTTTATGGCTTAGGGTTTAGGGTTTAGGGTTTTAGGGTTTTACTTTTTAGGGTTGAGGGTTTAGGGTTTAGTTTTACTGTTTGGGGTCAAGAGTTTTTGGGTTATAGGTTTTAGGGTTTGGGGTTTTAGGATTTTAGGGTTTTAAGGCTTTAGGGTTGAGGGTTTAGGGTTTAGTTTTACGGTTTGGGGTCAAGGGTTTTTGGGTTATAGGTTTTAGGGTTTTCGGGTTTTAGGTTTTTGGGCTTAGGGTTTTAGGGGTTTAGGGTTTTAAAGTTTTAGGGTTGAGGGTTTAGGGTTTAGTTTTACGGTTTGGGGTCAAGGGTTTTTGGGTTATAAGTTTAAGGTTTGGGGTTTTAGGGTTTTAGTGTTTTAAGGTTTTAGGGTTTATTTTTACGGTTTGGGGTCCAGGGTTCTTGGGTTATAGGTTTTAGGGTATAGGGTTTTAGGGTTTTAGGGTGTTTGGGTTTTTGGGCTTAGGGTTTTAGGGGTTTAAGGTTTTAGGGTTTAGGTTTTAGGATTTTAGGGTTTTATGGTTTACGTTTTTGGGGATATAGAGTTTCGGGTTTATATTTTTGGGTTTTAGGGTTTAGGGTTTTAGGTTCAGGTTTAGGGTTTGGGGTTTAGAGTTTTAGGGAATAGGGTTTTAGGATTTACGTTTTAGGGTTTTAGTGTTTTAGGGTTCGGGCTTTGGGTTTTGGGTTTAGGGTTTATGGTCTTGGGGTTTTATGGTTTTAAAGTTTAGGGTTTAGGGTTTAGAGTTTAGGGTTTTTGGGTTTTAGGTTTCAGTGTAGGGTTTTTAGGTTTAGGTTTTAGGGTTTAGGGTTTTAGGGGTTCAAGGCATTTAGGGTTTAGGATTTTAGGGTTTAGGCTTTTGGGTTTAGGGTTTAGGGTTTTAGGGTTTTGGGTTTAGGATTTTATGGTGTAGGGTTGAGGGTTTAGGGTTTTAGGATTTAGGTGTAGGGTTTAGAGTTTTGGGTTTAGGGTTTTAGGTTTAGGGTTTAGAGTTTTGAGTTTAGGGTTTTAGGGTATAGGGTTTTAGGGTTCACGTTTTAGGATTTTAGTGTTTTAGGGTTTCAGGTTTTGGGTTTAGGGTTTAGGGTCTTAGGATTTTATGGTTTTAGAGTTTAGGGTTTAGGGTCGTAGGGTTTTATGGTTTTAGAGTTTAGGGTTTAGGGTTTAGGGTTTTAGGGTTTAGGGTAGGGTTTTAGGGTTTATTAAGGTTTTAGGTTTTAGGGTTTAGACTTTTAGGGGTTTATGATTTTGGGCCTTAGGGTTTTAGGGTTTTAGGGTTTAGGGTTTTAAGGTTTTAGGGTTTAGGGTTTTAAGGTTTTAGTGTTTAGGATTTAGAATTTCAGGGTTTAGGTTTTTAGGGTTTAGGGCTTAGCGTTTAGGGTTTAGGGTTTTAGTGGTTTAGGGTTTTAGGATTTAGGTTTTATGGCTTTTGGGTTTAGGGTTAGGACTTAGGGCTTAGGGTTTAGGGTTTTAGGGTTTTAGGGGTGTAGGGTTGAGGGTTTAAGGTTTAGTTTTTAGGGTTTAGGGTCTTAGGGTTTTTGGGTTTTAGGTTTTAGGGTTTAAGGTTTTAGGGTTTTTGGGTTTTTGGGCTTCGAGTTTTAGGGGTTTAATGTTTTAGGGTTTACGGTTTAGGGTTTAGGGTTTTAGGATTTTAGGATTTTAGGGTTGAGGGTTTAGGGTTTAGTTTTTACGGTTTAGTATCTTAGGTTTTTGGGTTTTAGGTTTTAGGGTTTAGGGTTTTAGGGTTTAGGCTTTAGGGTTTTAGGGTTTTATGGTTTAGGGTTTTTAGGTTTTTGGGCTTAGGGTTTTAAGGGTTTAAGGTTTTAGGGTTTAGGCTTTAGGGTTTTAGGGTTTTATGGTTTAGGGTTTTTAGGTTTTTGGGCTTAGGGTTTTAAGGGTTTAAGGTTTTAGGGTTTAGGCTTTAGGGTTTTAGGGTTTTATGGTTTAGGGTTTTTGGGGATTTAGTGTAATAGCCCGGAATTTTTAAATCAATATAAATGTGGATATTATTTATTTTAATGATGGAAATTGGGAAAATTGATGGAATAGATGGTAAATGGATCAAAGTTTGGACAAAGGCCCAAGTATGGCCAATAGACCATGGATAGGATTTAATTTATCTTAATGGTCAATGATAGTCAATTGGGCCAAGGGTTGTCAAATTGGGCCCAATAACCACTTGGGACCCAATGGATCAAGTTGGTGTAAGCCCTTAGGTAAATGAATAAGATGAAAATGTAATTGGGCCATGGGTCCAATGGTGATCCAATTAGAATGAATGGAATGGGTTTAAATCACCTAGGTTAATTTGAAGTTGACAAAGGTGACATGGTCCAATGGGACCCACTTCCACCTCACCAAATGAGGTGGCATGTGGACCAAGGATTGGTGGGGGCCGGCCACCGTGGTTGAATTGGTCAACCACGGGTGGATGTATGAAGGCAATTTAAATAAATGGAATTAAGTAAATGGGAATTAAATTAACCCAATTAATTAAATGTTTAAGTTATCCAAAAAGGGTGGTCAAAGGGGTCAAAAGGTGGGAGACCAAGACACCTTATCCATGAACATTGGCTAGTGGTTGGGTCATAAAGCATGAGAAATATCTCATGTGGGGTGGTTGGGATAATTAATGTAAAGTGTAAATTAAGTAACCAAATGGGGATAAGCCTTATCTTTTCTTTTCTCCCTCTCTTTTCATCCTCATTTCACTCTTTCCTCTCGTTCACTCTCTCATGGCCGTCCCACACTAGGAAGGAGAAGAGAAGAAGGAAATTAAGGAAAGGAAGCTAAGAAGAGAAGAAAAATTCAAAGCAAAGGCCCACCACTCCAAGATCAAAGGTTGGGATCTTATTTCTCACCATCACTTTCTCTCTTTCTCTCTCAAGCAAACCCTACCTTAGCCGACCCTAAGCTTAGAGGTTTTCACCATGGATCAAGCATCTTAGCCGATAAAACAATGAGAGGAAGAAGAAAGGAGGCCAAGGAGTCTGACGGGAGCGAAGAAAGTCGGAGGAGACGACGGATTGTAAGTATTTTCTAAAACAAGAGATTTGGATTTTCTTAGGGTTTAAGAGGCTATGAAATTCATTTTTTGGATTTAATGGTGGCCAAATAATCATAGGCCTTGGATCTCAAATCCATCAAATGGAAGGATGGAAAAGTGGATAAATTAGGTTAAGGAAAAATAAATACATTAAGGACATTATGTAATGAAATTTATTTAGGCATGAAATGTGTGTGATTTTTGGAAGGAATTATGGTGAGTAATTAAGTAAGCTTAAATGGGGTTTTTAAGATCAAAACCATGGAAGGGGGATTTATGATTTTAAGATGTTAATGAATAAATGTTAGTGAAGTTAAAGAGTTTTAATGAGGAAAAAGAATGGAGGATGATTTAGGGTTTGTAAGTGTTTATTGATTAAATGTGGTAGTTCTTTTTAAAGGGATCTTGAATGAAAATCATGGAAAGATGGTTTATGTTTTTTTTTTAAGGTGCTAATGATAAAATATGGTGATTTGTAAAGGGTTGTTAAATGAAGAAATTCATGGAAGGAATGATTAGGATTATTAGGGTTTCTAGTGATTAAATGTAGGAAATTTTTAAAGGGGTTTAAATGAGGAAATGCATGGGAGGTGTGAATGGTGTTGGTAGCCTTAAAAGGCATGGGGAAACTTTGATGAATTAAGTGTTTTGGAAACCATGAAAAGAATGGGAAGTATGGCATGACTAAATGAGTCATTAATGGACTCAAGAAAATGTACCAAAATGATGGATCATGAACCATGGGTTCGGCCATTCACCATGGCCGAACCCTATGGTGATGAAATGGTAGGTGATTAGGTGATTTATGAGGGTTTTAAAGAATGGAAGCTATGGAGGATAATTAATGATTTTTAGGGTTATGTGGTTGTAAATTTGAAGGGTGTAAAAATAGGGAGGAATGGTTGAGAATGGGATAGTTTAAAAATGGATTTTTAAGTGTGGGAAATAATGTTTTAAAAATAAAACCATGGAGAGATTTTAGGGATGGAATGTTTTTAAATCCTATGGTAGTGTAATGGTGGTTTTTAAATGGGTTTTAAAAGGATAGAAAATGTGGAGTAAGGTGTTAATGTATTGGAGGTTTAAAAAGGGGCAAGTGTTTGTAAGTTTTAAACGGATGTTAGTGAAGAAAAGCATGGAAGGTGGTTAAGTGATTTCAAAGGGGAAGGTTGGTAATGTTGATGAACTCAAAGTGATAAACATAATGTTGATCAAAGGGGTTAATGATTTTGAAGGTTTTGAATGAAAGAATAATGGTAATTTTAAAAGGGGTTTTTAAATGAGGGAATCCATGGATGAAGGTAAATGTTTTTTTTTTATATGGTCTTAAATGTCACCAATGAATGATGAACCCATGACCCATTGGTGGGTAAACTTATGGATTAAATTTGGTATTATGTATGTGAGAAATGAATGAGGGTTAGAACATTTAAATGGCTGATTTTCTAGTATTGCTTTGTTATGGTTAATGAGACATCAATTGACCCATTTTGTGGACCAATTAAGGACTAATATTAAGGTGTATGCATATGGATTAATTAATGGGGATTAGATTAAGTAAATGGCTATTTTTAATAATTTTTATGTCATGATTGATGGGTCATGAATGGATCCAAGTCTATGATCAATTATGGACTTAATTAGGCATGGATGAATGAGTGATTAACCATGGAGAAGAGGTAGTGGCAAAACCGTAATTAATGGCCAAAATGAAGAACCCCATGGGAGATGACCATGGACTTAGGGGCTCTAAGTAACAAACTTATGTAAGGTTAAATAAGGCCTAGGGGGCTGATTTTTAGACTTATGTGATTAAAATAGTTGATGGATTAAATGGGACCCACAAAACCTAAATACTGACCGATTTTTCATATGAACTTGGAAATAATTAATGGGCTTAGAAATAGTTAAAATATGGACTGATTATGTGAATGCATAATAAGGTACTGGACATCACAAATGGTGTGCGATCGACGACCGGGTTTATCGGACGGAAACGAAAAAGGACGCGAGTCGGTATTCGGTAGGATTCCTACCTTTTTGTAAGCCGTGGATTGTATGATGGTTTCTTTGATTTATTTTGGGAATTTTATGGTTTATTATATGATGAATTTTAAGTCATGTTTTGTATATCTTAGGTGGCATAATGCAAGATTGCGAATTATATGCCAAGTTATGAATTCTATATTATGACTATGGATTATACATATTACATAGCATAATGCATTACATCTCATGCATGGCATGGGCGGGAAAATAAAGGAACCGGAGTCCATGCTCCGTCGGGGTGACTGAGAACAGGCATGGGGATAGCCTAATAGGCTATAACCGGAGTCCATGCTCCATCGGGGCAACCGAGAACAGGCATGGGGATAGCCTAATAGGCTATAACCGGAGTCCATGCTCCGACGGGGCGACCGAGAACAGGCATGGGGACACCTTGACGAGGCTTTGCCGTGAAGGGGGATATTTTATGATTGGATATATCTTGACGAAGTTTTTCCGTCAAGGGGGATATGACACCATGATGGTGGGGATGATAGGTGGGATTCATAACACAGACACCCATGGCATGGCATTCACTTTATAGTTTCATTATATGATTGTCTACCAGTTTTCACGATATTATTATCTGTATTCTTGTTATCACTAATCCATGTGCTAGCCCTACTTGGAGTCGTACTGGGTGCGTGGTCTAACGCCCTACTTCTACCCTAGCTGATGACACAGGAGATGTCGGAAGCGAAGGATGAGACGGGAGCCAAGCTGAGGAGCTTGGGAAGGCGGGCTAGATAGTTTACTAATGTTTAGTTTGGATAATGTAATTTGAAGTAGCTTAACTTGTCGGAAATGTAATAATTTAGATTACTTGCTATGTTTTGGAAATTACTTTGGACATTATGATTTTGAGGATGTTTGGTGATTGAATGAATGTAACTTCCCTGCTATCTAAGAATTTGTAGGTTAGACTCTTTTATAATTTTCCGCACTTGGTTTAAATGTTCCCCGATGCTTACTTCTACATGTGAACCGTTCTCCGTGGAGTTCGTTCCACGCACACGTAGGGTTGGCCAGTTAAGGGCCGGGCTTTAGAAGCTCAGACCTAACTCGCGTCGTGACGTCCGCGCCCTTTGTCACTCTTCATTTAAAAAAAAAAATAGACTCTGATTTCGGTGAAAAGGGGCGGGCATTACATTTAGAGTTTAGGGTTTAGGTTTTTGTGTTTTAGGGTTTAGGGTTTGGGGTTTATGGTTTTAGGGTATAGGGTTTTAGGGTTTTATTGTTTTAGGTGGGTTAGGGTTTAGGGTCTTAGGGTTTTATGGTTTTGGAGTTTAGGTTTAGGGTTTAGGGTTTAGGGTTTTAGGGTTTCGGGTTTTGGGTTTGGGGTTTAAGGTTTAGGGTCTTAGAGTTTTATGGTTTTAGAGTTTAGGGTTTAGGGCTTAGGGTTTAGGGTCTTAGGGTTTTATGCTTTTAGAGTTTTAGGGTTTTAGGGTTTAGGGTTATAGGGGTTTAGCGTTTTAGGGTTTTAGAATTTTAGGGTTTCAAGGTTTTAAGGTTTTAGGGTTTTAGGGGTTTAGGGTTTAGGGTTTTATGTTTTTAAGCTTTAGAATTTAGGGTTTAGGGTTTAGGATTTTAGGGATTTAGCGATTTAGGGTTTAGGGTTTAGAGTTTAGGGTTCTATTGTTTAGGGTTTAGGTTTTAGGGTTTTAGGATTTTAGGGTTTTAGGGTTTTATGGGTTTAGGGGTTTGGGTTTAGGTTTAGGTTTAGGGTTTAGGTTGTAGGGTTTAGGGTTTTAGGGTTTTAGAGTTTAGTATTTAGGGTTTAGGGTTTTTGGGTTTTTGGGTTTTAGTGCTTAGGGTTTTAGAGTTTTATGGGTTTATGGGTTTAGGGTTTAGGGTTTAGGTTTTAGGGTTTTAAGATTTTAGGGTTTTATGGTTTTAGGGTTTTATGGGTTTAGGGGTTTGGGTTTAGGTTTAGGTTTAGGGTTTAGGTTTTAGGGTTTAAGGGTTTAGGTTTTCGGGTTTTAAGGTTTTAGGGTTTTATAGTTTAGTATTTAGGGTTTAGGCTTTTGGGGGTTTTGGGTTTTAGGGCTTAGGGTTTTATAGTTTAGGCTTTAGGGTTAGAGGGTTTTAGGGTTTAGTGTTTTGGGTTTTCGGCTTAGGGTTTAGGGTTTACAGTTTAGGCTTAGGTTTTAGGGTTTAGGATTTAGGGTTTAGGGTTTAGCTTTTAGGGTTTTCAGGTTTAGGGGTTTACAGTTTAGGATTTAGGGTTTAGGGTTTGAGTGTGTTAGGGTTTTAGGGTCTAGTGTTTTACTTTTTAGGGTTTAGGGATTAGGGTATAGGGTTTTGGGGGTTTAGGGTTTAGGGTTAGGGTTTTAGAGTTTATGGTTTAGGGTAGGGTTTTATTGTTTGGGGTTTAAGGTTTTAGGGTTTTAAGGTTTTAGTGTTTGGTCTTTTAGGGGTTTAAGGGTTAGGGATTTACGGTGTAGGCTTTAGGGTTTTAGGATTTAGGGTTTAGGGTTTTAGGGTTTTTTTTTTTTTGATGTAGGGTTTAGGGTTTTAGGGTTTTTGGGCTTAGGGTTTAGGGTTTAGGGTTTATGGTTTAGGGTTTTAGGGTTTTGGAGTTTAGGGTTTTGGGATTTACGGTTTAGGATTTAGGGTTGTAGGGTTTAGGTTTTCAAGTTTTGGGGTTTAGGCTTTAGGGTTTTTGGGTTTAGGGTTTAGTGTTTTCAGTTTAGGGTTTAGGGTTTAGGCTTTTGTTTTAGGTTTAGGTTTAGGGTTTATGGTTTTAGCGGTTTAATGTTTAGGGTGTTAGGGTTTAGGATTTAGTTTTAGGGTTAGGGTTTAGGGTTTACAGTTTAGGCTTAGGTTTTAGGGTTTAGGGTTTCGGGTTTAGGGTTTAGCTTTTAGGGTTTGGGTTTTCGGGTTTTAGGGTTTTAGGGGTTACAGTTTAGGATGTAGGATTTAGTGTTTGAGTGTGTTAGGGTGTTAGGGTTTAGGGTTTTACGGTTTAGGGTTTAGGGTTTAGCTTTTAGGGATTAGGGTTTTTGGGTTTTATTTGTTTACAATTTTGGATTTAGGGTTTCGAGTTTTAGGATTTTCGGAACTTAGGCTTTTGGATTTAGGATTTTTGGAATTTTTTTTTTAGGGTTTAGGGTTTAAGGTTTAGGGTTTAGTGTTTAGGGTTTTAGGGTCTTATGGTTTTAGGGTTTTGGGTTTAGGGTTTTGGGTTTAGGGTTTAGGTTTTAGGTTTTAGGGTTTAGGGTTTAGGGTTTCAGGGATTAGGGTTTTGGGGTTTTTCGGTTTTACGGTTTAGGGTTTTTTGGTTTCACGGTTTAGGTTTTTGGGTTTTACGGTTTAGGGTTTAGGATTTTAGGATTTAGGGTTTAGGGTTTAGGGTTTTAGGGTTTAGGCTTTAAGGTTTTGGGGTTTCGGCTTTAGGGTTTTAGGATTTATGGTTTAGGGTTTAGTGTTTAGGGTTTTAGGGTGTTACTGTTTTAGGGTTTAGGTTTTAGGGTTTAGGGTTTAGTTTTTTAGGTTTAGGGATTAGGGTTTTGGGGTTTTTGGGTTTTACGGTTTAGGGTTTTTGGGTTTTATGGGTTAGGGTTTAGGATTTTTAGATTTAGGGTTTAGGGTTTAGGGTTTAGGGTTTAGGTTTTAGGGTTTAGGGTTTTGGGGTTTTTGGGTTTTACGGTTTAGGGTTTTTGGGTTTTACGGGTTAGGGTTTAGGATTTTAGGATTTAGGGTTTAGAGTTTAGGGTTTTAGGGTTTAGGCTTTAAGGTTTTGGGGTTTCGGCTTTAGGGTTTTAGGGTTTGTGGTTTAGGGTTTAGGGTTTAGGGTTTTAGTGTGTTATAGTTTTAGGTTTAGGGTTTAGGGTTTAGGGTTTTAGGGTGTTATAGTTTTAGGTTTAGGTTTTAGGGTTTAGGGTTTAAGGATTTTCAGATTTAGGTTTAGGGTTTAGGTTTTACGGTTTAGGCTTTAAGGTTTTGGTGTTTCGTCTTTAGGGTTTTAGGGTTTTAGAGTTTAGGATTTTAGGGTTTTAGGGTTTAGGTTTAGGGTTTAGGGTTTTAAGAATATTGGGTTTTAGAGTTTAGCGTTTAGGGTTTAGGGTTTTAGGTTTTTTGGTTTTTGGTTTTAGGGTAGGGTTTTAGAGTTTAGGGTTTAAGGTTTTAGGCTTTTAGACTTTAAGATTTTTGGGGTTTAAGCTTTAGGGTTTTAGGGTTTTAGGGTTTAGGGTTTAGGATTTAGGGTTGAGGGTTTAGGGATTAGGGTTTTGGGTTTTTAGGTTTTGGGGTTTTAGGGTTTAGAGTTTAAGGTTTTAGGGTTTTAGGGTTTTAGGATTTAAGCTTTTAGGGTTTAAGCTTTAGGGTTTTATGGTTTTAGGGGTTTAGGGTTTAGGGTTTAGGGTTTCTGGTTAGGTTCTAGGGTTTAGGGTTTAGGGTTTCGGATTTGAGGGTTTTAGGATTTTTGGGTTTTAGGGTTTAGAGTTTAAGGTTTTAGGGTTTTAGGCTTGAAGATTTTAGGGTTTAAGCTTTACGATTTTAGGATTTTAGGTTTTAGCGTTTAGGGTTTTAGGGTTTTAGTCTTTTAGGGTTTTAGGGTTTTAGGGCTTAGGGTTTTAGCGTTTTAGGGTTTTAGGGCTTAGGGTTTTTAGTGTTTTTGTGTTTTAGGGTTTAGGGTAGGGTTTTAGGTTTCAGGGTTTTAAGCTTTAAGGTTTTAGCAGTTTAAGGCTTTAGGGTTTAAGCTTTAGGGTTTTAGGGTTAAGGCTTTAGGCTTTTAGGCTTCTAGAGTTTTAGGGTTTATGGTTTTGGGTTCAGGGTTTAGGGATTAAGGTTTAGGGTTTTAGGTTTTTGGGTGTTAGAGTTTTGGGTTTAGGGTTTAGGGTTTTTGGGTTTTACGGTTTAAGGTTTAGGGTTTTAGGATTTAAGGTTTAGGTTTGGGGTTTTAGGGTTTAGGCTTTTGGGTTTTAGCGTTTCAACTTTAGTGTTTCAAGGTTTAGGCTTTTAGGGGTTTAGGATTTTAGGGTTTTAAGTTTTAGGGATTAGGGTTTAGGGTTTGGGGTTTAGGATTTTAGGGTTTTGGGTTTCGGGCTTTCGGTTTAGGGTTTAGGGTTTTAGTGTTTTTGGGTTTTAGGGTTTTTGGTTTAGGGTTCAGGGTTTTAGGGTTTTAGCGTTTTAGGGTTTAGCATTTAGGGTTTTAGGATTTTAGGGTTTAGGGTTTTAGGGGTAAGGGTTTTAGGGTTGGGGTTTTAGGGGTTTAGGGTTTTAGTGTTTTAGGGTTTTTTGGTTTTAGGGTTTAGGGTTTAGGGTTTAGGTTTTAGGGTTTAGGGTTTAGGGTTTAGTGTTTAGGTTTTAGGGTCTAGGATTTAGCTTATAGGGTTTAGGGTTTAGGGTTTTGGGGTTTAGGGTTTTAGGATTTTAGAGTTTTAGGGTTTAGGATTTAAGGTTTTAGGGTTTTAGGGTTCTAGGCTTTAAGGTTTTTGGGGTTTAAGCTTTAGGGTTTTAGGGTTTAGGGTTTAGGGTTGAGGGTTTACGGTTGAGGGTTGAGGGTTTAGGGTTTAGGGTTTAGGGTTTAGGATTAATGATTTAGGGTTACTGTTTGAGGGTTTAGGGTTTAGGGTTTAGGGTTTTAGTGTTTTGGTTTATGGTTTAGGGTTTAGGGTTTTACGGTTTTATGGTTTTATTGTTTATGGTTTAGGGTTTAGGGTTTTAGGGTTTAGGGTTTTATGGTTTTAGGATTTTAGGGTTTTTGGGTTTTACGGGTTTAGGGTTTAGGGTTTTAGTATTTTTGGATTTTGGGTAGGGTTTTAGGGTTTTGGGTTTTGGGGTTTTAGGGTTTTAGGGGTTTAAGGTTTAGGGTTCATGCTTTAGGGTTTTAGGGTTTTAGGGTTCTAGGGTTTAGGGTTTTGGGTTTAGGATTTTAGTATTTTTGGATTTTGGGTAGGGTTTTAGGGTTTTGGGTTTTGGGCTTTTAGGGTTTAGGGGTTTAAGGTTTAGGGTTCATGCTTTAGGGTTTTAGGGTTTTAGGGTTCTAGGGTTTAGGGTTTTGGGTTTAGGGTTTACGTTTTAGGGTAATAGGGTTTTAGGGTTTAGGGTAGGGTTTTAACGGTTTAGGGTTTAGTTTTTAGGGTATTAGGGTTTAGGGTTTTAACGTTTTAGGGTTTTAGGGTTTTAGGGTTTAGGGTTTAGGTTTAGGGTTTAGGTTTAGGGTTTAGGGTTTAGGGTTTAACGTTTTGGGGTTTTAGGGTTTTAGGGTTTAGGGTTTAGGGTTTAGGTTTTAGGGTAATAGGGTTTTAGGGTTTAGGGTTTAGGGTTTAGGGTTTAGGTTTTAGGGTAATAGGGTTTTAGGGTTTAGGTTTTAGGGTTTAGGGGCTTGAGGTTTTAGGGTTTTAGGGTTTAGGGTTTAGGGTGTGGGCTTTTAGGATTTTAGGGTTTTACGGTTTAGGATTTTTTGGTTTAGGGTTAAGGTTTTAGGGTTTAGGGTTTTAGTGGTTTAGGTTTAGGGTTTTAGGGCTTTAGGGGTTTAGGGTTAAGGGTTTAGGGTTTAGGGTTTTAGGGTTTTAGTGGTTTAGGGTTTAGGAATTAGGGTTTAGGGTTTTAGGGTTTTAGGGCTTTTGGGGTTTAGGGTTAAGGGTTTAGAGTTTAAGGGTTTTAAGGTTTAGGGCTTAGGGTTTTAGGGTTTTTTGGTTTTGGGTTTTAGGGTGGGGTTTTAGAGTTTTGGGTTTTAGGGTTTTAGGGTTAGGGTTTTAGGGGTTTAAGGTTTTAGGGTTCATTCTTTAGGGTTTTAGGGTTTAGGATTTAGGGTTTAGGGTAGGGTTTTAGGGTTTAGGGTTTAGGGTTTTAGGATTTTAGGGTTTTAGGGGTTCAAGGATATTGTTTAGGGTTTACGGTTTAGAATTATAGCGTTTGAGGGTTTTAGGGGTTTAGGGTTTAGGGTTTTAGGGTTTTAGGGGTTTAGAGTTTTAGGATTTTAGGGTTTAGTGTTTTTGGGTTTTCAGGTTTAGGGTTTTAAGGGTATAGGGTTTCAGGGTTTAGGGTTAGGGTCTTAGGGTTTAGGGTTTAGGGTTTTAGGGTTTTATAGTTTTAGGATTTTATGGTTTTAAGGTTTTATGGTTTACAGTTTAGGGTTTAGATTTTAGGGTTTAGGGTTTTGGGTTAGATTTTAGGGTTTAGGGTTTTAGGGTTTAGGGTTGAGGGTTTTAGGGTTTTAGAGTTTTAAGGTTATAGGCTTTTAGGTTTTAGGGTTTAGGGTTTTAGGGTTTCTTGCTTCAGGGACTAGGGTTTTGGGTTTAGGGTTTTAGGGTTTAAGGGTTTGAGGGGTTTAGGTTTTTAGGGTTTTATGGTTTAGGGTTTAGGGTTTAGGGTTTAGTATTTAGGGTTTTAGGATTTCAGGGTTTAGGCTTTAGGGTTTAGGGCTTTTGGGTTTTTAGGTTTAGGGTTTTAGGGGTATAGGGTTTAGGTTGTAGGGTTTAAGGTCTTAGGGTTTAGGGTTTTAGGGTTTTATGGTTTACTGTTTAGGGTTTAGATTTTAGGGTTTAGGGTTTTGGGTTTAGATTTTAGGGTAGGGTTTTAAGGTTTAGGTTTTAGGGCTTTAGGGCTTAGGGTTTAGGGTTGTAGAGTTTTAGGGTTTAGGTTTTAGGGCTTTAGGGCTTAGGGTTTAGGGGTTTAATGTTTTAGGGTTATAGGGTTTTAGGATTTTTGGCTTTAGGGTTTAATGTTTTATGGTTTTAGGGTTTTAGGGGTTTACGGTTTAGGGTTTAGGGTTTAGGGTTTTGGGGTTTTAGGGTTTAGGGTTTTATGGTTTAGGGTAGGGTTTTAGGGTTTGGGGTTTAGGGTTTTAGGGGTTTAGGGTTATAGGGTTTTAGGGTTTAGGGTTTAGGGTTTTAGGGTTTCGGGTTTTAGGGTTTTAGCGGTTTAGGGTTATAGAGATTGAGGGATTGGGGTTTCAGGGTTTTGGGTTTAGGGGTTTAGGGTTTAGGGTTTAGGGTTTACGGTTTTAGCGTTTTAGCGGTTTAGGGTTTTGGGTTTTAGAGATTGAGGGTTTTAGGGGTTTCAGGGTTTAGGGTTTTAGGGGTTTAGGGTTTAGGGTTTGGGGTTTTAGGATTTTAGGGTTTAGGGGTTTAGGGTTTTACGGTGGGTTTATGGTTTAGGTTTTAGGGTTTTTGGGGTTTTGGGTTTCAGGTAAGGCTTTAGGGTTTAGGGTTTAAGGTTTTAGGATTTTCGGATTTTAGGGCTTTAGGATTTTAGGATTTACGGTTTTAGGTGTGAAGGGTTTTAAGGTTTAGGGTTTAGGGTTTAGGGTTTTAGGGTTTTTAGGGTTTTAGAGTTTAGGATTTTAGGGTTTAGGGTTTAGCGTTTTAGGATTTTAGGGTTTTGGGGTTTTAGGGTTTTAGGGGTTCGGGGTTCAGGGTTGAGGGTTTAGGGTTTAGGGTTTTAGGGTTGAGGGTTTAGGGTTTTAGGGTTTATGGTTTAGGGTTTAGGGTTTTAGGGGTTTAGGGTTTAGGGTTTTAGGGTTTAGGGTAGGGTTTTAGGGGTTTAGGGTAGGGTTTTAGGGTTTTAGAGTTTAGGGTTTTATGATTTTGGGATTTTACAGTTTACGGTTTAGGGTTTAGGTTTTGTGGTTCAGGCTTTAGGATTTTAGGGTTTGGGGTTTTAGGGTTTTAGGATTTTAGTGTTTTAGGTGTTTAGGGTTTTAGGGTTTTTGGGTTTTAGGGTTTAGGGTTTTAGGGTTTAGTGTTTTGGGTTTAGGGTTTAGGTTTTATGCTTTGGGGCTTTAGGATTTTAGGGTTTTGGGGATTAGGGTTTTAGGGTTTAGTGTTTTAGGGTTATAGGATTTTAGGCTTTTAGGGGTTTAGGGTTTTTTTGTTTTTGGGTTTTAGAGGTTTAGGGTCTTAGGGTTGATGGTATTGGATTTTAGAGTTTTTAGCTTCAGGGTTTTAGGGTTTTAGGGGTCACGGTTTAGGGTTTGGGGTTTAGGGGTTTAGGGTTTAGGGCTTTATGGTTTTGGGTTTAGGGTTTTATGGTGTAACGCCCGCCCCTTTTCACCGAAAATCAGAGTCTATTTTTTTTTTTTTGAAATAAAAAGTGACAAAGGGCGCGGACGTCACGACGCGAGTTAAGTCCGAGCTTCTAAAGCCCAGCCCTTAACTGGCCAACCCTACGTGTGCGTGGAACGAAGTCCACGAGAATGATTCACACGTAGAAGTAAGCTCGAGGAATATTAAATTAAATGCGGAATGACAATAGAGACTAACCTACAAATTTTAAATAGCAGCGAAGAACATTCATTTAATTACCAAAATATCTCAACATCGCAATGTCCAAAATAAAAACCAAAATATAGCAAGTAATCTAAAATATTACATTTCCGACAAGCTAGGCTACTCAAATACATTTCCAAAACAAATTTAAATAAATTAAGTAGCCGCCTCCCCAAGCTCCTAAGCTTGGCTTCCGTCTCGTCCTTCGTTTCCGCCATCTCCTGCGTCATCAGCTAGGGTAGAAGTAGGGCATTAGACAACGCGTCCAGTAGGACTCCGAGTAGGGCTAACACATGGATTAGTGATAGCAAAACATATAGATAATATCATAACAAAAACCATAGAATGAATGCTATGCCATGGGTGTCTGTGTTATGAATCCCACCCATCATCCATACCATCATGCTGTCATATCCCCCTTGACGGCAAAACCTCGTCAAGATATAAACAATCACAAATCATTCCCCTGGACGGCAAAACCTCGTCCAGATATAAACAATCACAAATCATTCCCCTGGATGGCAAAACCTCGTCCAGATATAAACAATCACAAATCATCCCCTTTGATGGCAAAACCTCGTCAAGATATAAACAATCACAAATCATTCCCCTAGACGGCAAAACCTCGTCCAGATATAAACAATCACAGATCATTCCCCTGGACGGCAAAACCTCGTCCAGATATAAACAATCACAAATCATCCCCCTTGACGGCAAAACCTCATCAAGATATAAACAATCACAAATCATTCCCCTGGATGGCAAAACCTCGTCCAGATATAAACAATCACAAATCATTCCCCTGGACGGCAAAACCTCATCCAGATATAAACAATCACAAATCATCCCCCTTGATGGAAGTACCATCATCAAGGTATCATAATTACATACAACATCCCTGGTAAATCAAACACATCAAAATATCCCCATGTCTGTTTATCGGTCGCCCCGACGGAGCATGGACTCCGTTTTCATTTCATCCTTCCCCTGACATATCCCTCCCATGCCATGCATGAGATGTAGATGCCATATGCCATGTAATATATGTAACTCATAGTCATAAAACCCATCTTAAAACAATCCCATGATTATCAACATAAATCAAAGGAAACCCATCACATAATACCAAAATCCAAAACCCATCTTAAAAACAACCACACGATTACCAAAATAAATTAAAGGAAAACATCACATAATACTAAATCCAAAACCCATTTTAAAACAAACCATATAATTTCCAAAATAATTCAAAGAAACCATCACTCAATCCATGGCTTACAAAAAAGTAGGAATCCTACCGAATACCGACTAGCGTCCTTTTTCGCTTCCGTCCGATGATCCGGTCACCGATCACACACCGCTTGCTATGTCCGGTACCTTATTACACATTATCAATTAGTCCATGTTTTTAACCATTATTAAGTCCATTAATCATACCTTAGTGGGGTTCGGCCATACATCATGGCTGAACCTCACTATGTAGTTTTGTGGGTTCCGTTTAATCCATTAAATATTTTAATTATATGAGTCCAAAACTCAGTCACCCTAGGCTTTATTAATCACATATAAAGTTATTACCTAGAGTCCCTTAGTCCATGATCATCTCCCATGGGTTTCTTCATTTTTGTCAATATTTACGGTTTTTCCACTACCCTTCCATGGTTACTCATTCACTTAATCCATGTACATTTTTGTTCATAATTGATCCATACACTAGATCCATTAATGTTCCATAACTTAGGTTCGTTAATGACCCCTCAACCATGTCATAAGATCATTGAAATCAACCATTTAATTTACTTAACCTT
Organism: Chimonanthus salicifolius; assembly: GCA_013350335.1. Lineage (NCBI taxonomy): Eukaryota > Viridiplantae > Streptophyta > Magnoliopsida > Laurales > Calycanthaceae > Chimonanthus > Chimonanthus salicifolius. The sequence goes on along the minus strand of CM023533.1, from coordinate 56,112,966 downwards.
TATTCATTCAACACATATATAACCCCATACTTAGCCCATCAATTGGTTCACAAAATGGGTCCATTGATGTCTCATTAACCATGACACAACCACATTAGAAATCAACCACTTAATTAACCTAATCTCCATCCATGTAAACATACTCATAACCCTATACCTAGCCCATCAAGTGGCTCATGAAAATGGGTCAAGGGTTCATCATTCATTGGTGACATTTAAGACCATAAAACATTAACCTTCATCCATGGATTCCCTCATTTAAAAAACCCTTTAAAAATTACTATTATTCTTTCATTCAAAACCTTCAAAATCATTAATAACTAGTCCATTAGTGACCCATTTAATCATGCCATAATATCATTAAAACACCCCTTTTTTTTTTCTTAACTTAATCCACATTAATTAACCACATACATAAACCCTTTCTTAGCCCACAAAAATGACTTATAATCAAATCATCATTCTTAGCCACACCTTGGGTCCATAATTGACCCATCACCCATATCACAAGATCATTTACATCAGCCATTTAATTTAACCTAAACTCCATTCATTTAAACATATACATGCACATTAGTCTTAGGCTAAAAATGATCTACCATTGGGTTCATTAAAAATCAGCCCCTTTTAACTTAACCAAATCCCCATTTTCCTTGGTCTTTGGTTACACATTAGATTCATCATAAGTCCCTCCATTGAGAGAACCTAAACCATACATTTGATTCATCATTCCTTAATCACATTTAAGTCCATTAACTTAACCACATTCCCATCCCAACTATCAACATTAGGTTCACATTGGTCCATCAACACCACCAACATTCCCCATTTATTTTTCCATAATTCATAACCATTAAATCCACCATTTGATCACCATAGGGTTCGGCCATACACGATGGCCGAATCCATGGTTCATGATCCATCATTTTCTATGCCTCTTGAGGCCACAAAAATCATTCACACACTCCATGATTTTTCCTCATTTAAACCCCTTTAAATTTTCCAACATTTAATCATTTATAACCCTAAAAATCATAATCATTCTCCATGGCTTTAAACCTTAAAACCCTAATTAAATTCATCAACCATTTACCATGGGGTTCGGCCATACTACATGGCCGAACCCTATGTCCCATAACTTCTTTCCAAATTTACATAATTCCATATTTAAACAATCTAAATACATTATATCCTTAATCCATTTACTTTTTTTTTTTTCTTAACCCTAATTTACCCAATTAGGGTTGGCCCATCTTTCCATCCTTCCATTTGATGGATTTGAGATCCAAGGCCTATGATCATTTGACCACCATCAACTTTAACAAAAATGGATCCCAAATCTTAAATCCTAAAAATCCAAATCTCTTGTTTTAAAAAATACTTACAATTCGTCGTCTCCTCCGACTTTCTTCGCTCCCGTTGGACTCCTTGGCCTCCTTTCTTCTTCCTCTCCTTGTTTGATCGGTTAAGATGTTTGATCCATGGTGAAAACCTCAAGGCTTGGGTTCGGCCAAGGTAAGGTTAGATTTGAGAGAGAGAGGGGAAGAATGGAGATGAGAAAGGTGTCTCAAGGTTTTTACCTTGAGGTGGTGGGGCCAACACTTGGGCTTTTCTTCCTCTCGCTAAGCTCTTCTCCTTCTTCTTCCTTAGTTTTCTTTTTCTTCTCCCTTGGGTGTGGGACGGTTTTTTGAAGTGAAAGAGATGGAGAGAGTGAAATAAGGATGGGATAAGATGAAAAGTTATCTTATCTCTTTGGTTACTTAATTTACACTTTAACATTAAGTCTCCCAACCACCCGACATGAGATATTTATCTTGCTTTATGGTGGTGGTTGAGATAACCACCACCCAAGTCCAACGTGTTTGAGCTTGGAATGAGATGTTTTAGTCTTCCACCTCTTTGACCATTTGACCCTCATTTGTTTAGTTTAATTAATTAATTATTTAGATCATTAGGTTAATTAATTTCCATTTAACTTAATTCCATTTGCTTAGGCTCCTTCATACATCCACCCATGGTTGACCAATTCAACCATGGTGGCCGGCCCCACCAATCCTTGGTCCACACGCCACCTCACTTGATGAGGTGGAGGTGGGTCCCAATTGGCCACATCATCTTGGTCTAATTCAAATTAACTTAGGTGATTTAAACCCATTCAATTCATTCCACTTATTGGATCACCATTGGGCCCATGGCCCAATTACATTTACTTCCTACCATTTACCTTAGGGCTTACACCAACTTGATCCATTGGGTCCCAAGTGGGTATTGGGCCCAATTTGACCATCCTTGGCCCAATTGACCATCATTGACCCTTTAAATGAATTAAAATCCAATTCATTGTCCATTGGGCCATACTTGGGCCTTTGCCCATATCTTGATCCATTCACCATTTATTCCATCAAATTTCCAATTTCCATCATTAAAATAAATAATATCCACATTTATATTGATTTACAAATTTCGGCCATTACATATGGTCTACGGTTTAGGGTTTGGATTTTAGGGTTTAGGGTTTTGGGTTTAGATTTTAAGGTAGGGTTCTAGGGTTTAGGGTTTAGGGTTTTAGGGTTTAGGTTTTAGGGTTTTAGGGTTTAGGGTCTAGGGGTTTAAGGTTTTAGGGTTATAAGGTTTTAGGATTTTTGGCTTGAGGGTTCAGGGTTTTAGGGTTTTAGGGTTTTAGGGGTTTACGGTTTACGGTTTACGGTTTAGGGTTTAGGGTTTTGGGGTTTTAGTGTTTAGTGCTTAGGGTTTAGGGTTTTAGGGTTTTAGGATTTAGGTTAGGGTTTTAGGGTTGAGGGTTTAGGGTTTTAGGGGTTTAGGGTTATAGGGTTTTAGTGTTTTTGGCTTTAGGGTTTTATGGTTTTAGAGTGTTAGGGGTTATCGGTTTAGGGTTTAGGGTTTTATGGTTTTAGGGTTTAGGGTTAAGGGTTTTAGGGTTTAGGGCTTTAGGGTTTTTGGCTTTAGGGTTTAGGATTTAGGGTTTAGGGTTTAGGGTTTAGGGTTTTAGGGTTTTAGGGGTTTAGGGTTTAGGCTTTTGGGTTTAGAGTTTAGGGTAAGGTTTTAGGATTTTAGCGATTGAGTGATTGGGGTTTTAGGGTTTTAGGGTTTAGGGTTTGGGGTTTAAGGGTTTAGCGTTTTATGGTGGGTTTAGGATTTAGGGTTGAGGGTTTTTCGGTTTTAAGGTTTTAGGGTTTAGGCTTTAGGGTTTAGGGTGTAGGGTTTTAGGATTTTGGCATTTTAGGACTTTAGGATTTTAGGGTTTAGGGTTTTAGGGGTTAAGGGTTTTAAGATTTAGATTTTAGGGTTTAGGGTTTTAGGATTTTAGGTTTTTAGAGTTGAGGATTTTAGGGTTTAGGGTTTAAGGATTTTATCGTTTTCGGGTTTAGCGTTTTAGGGTTTAAGGATTTTATGGTTTTGGGGTTTTAGGGTTAGGGTATAGACTTTATGATTTAGGGTTAAGGGTGTAAATCCCTGACCCAGATTAGGCGTGTTTTAGCTTAATAATCTTGCTTAGACCGGTTAATCTCGAAGATTACGGTTAGGGCTTTGAGAGAAGCCCAGGTGTAGCACAATCTGAGCTCGAAAGCTCAGTGATCCAACTCGTCCAGCTGGAGGGGCAAAATGGTAATTTACCGCTTATTGTTATTATTTTATAAATTGTGTTATTATGTGATATTATTGGATGATATTATTCTTCTTAGTCAAGAAATTGTATTTCTGATTTTAAAATAATTTTATTTTCAGAAAATAGTATTTAAAATCGCCCGTCAAAACCCCGAAAGGGAGAAATAATTATTTTAAAAGGTTTTGGGAATGAAATAAATTTCGAAACAAGTATAGTATGTTAGACCATTTTAAGTATGTTCTAGTTATTCTTTAAAACCCCAAAATGAGGACTTTAAATTGTTTTATTTAACATTTGTTTAATTGAGTAAATAGTGTTAAATTGTGATTTTTATTTAAATCAATGGTTTTTATTGAGAATTAAATCTCCAAATTTTTATGGTAGCTCAAGTTTTTAAAACCCAACTTATCTGTAACGTTGGATTAAATTTTTGAGCCTTTGAAATCATGCTTTTAGTTGAAAATCAGATTTTTCCAAAATGTGGGACTTATTTGCAAAACTGAAAATCCTAGAGGGCTGATCTGCAACCAACCCAAACTCTATGGTTACTGTTGCGGACATAAGCCGCACCTGCATGCAGTGGCTCGACGACCACTTCTTCCGGCCAAATCTCTATAAATTGGCCTCAGTTGTGCTGATCAAACTCCCTACAAATTTTCACCTCTTCTCCCCCTTAGTCTCAGCTGCTCTCTGAGCCGATCACCCTTCTCTGTTTTTTTCTTCCCAGTTTTGTCAACCGTAAGCTTAGAAGGAAAGTTTTTCCAAAAACTGGATTTTGAACCCAGGAACTTCAGTGAAGGTAACCACTGTGTTCCTCTTTCAATTCCAGTTGGTTTAGAATCAAGAAAAACTGATTTTGACACAGTTTTGAGTAAGAAAAATGGTTTCAAAGTCTAAGAAAAACCATGGGTTCTCTTGTACCCATGAGATTTTGGTTTTAAAATCCAGTGACGTGCTGAGCTTCAAAGCTCCAAACATTTTCCTATGGAAAGAGGACTCCCAGAGGAGTCCATCGGACTGGCTAGATGTGGAAACCGAATCCGGGAAACCCACTGTTTCTGGATTCGTGTTTCATACAGTGTCTGCCGTCACTGTCTGTTGGTGCAGACAGTGGAGGAAGACAACTCTCGGACTGTCCGAGAGTCGATCTTCGGACGGTCCGACCCCTTCGGACGGTCCGAAAAGACCACTCAAATGTTCCGAGCTTCATCCGAAGCCCAGAAGCGCCCGAGGCTGGCCAGACTCGCCCAGATGTTCTGAGCCGAGTTCGAAAGGACTGAACCCCACTCGGATGATCCGAGCCTAACTCGGCATGATCCGAGGTACACAAACCCACCGAGACCCTTTTCGAGTTCTTTCGGTTCGGAAGGACTTTGGATGATCCGAGACCTGATCCTCAGACGATCCGAAGTCAGACACAAGATCTGAGGTCAGTAACTAGTGTAGGCAGTGGTTCGGATGATCCGAAGCCACAGTACCTGGTTCCGAGGACCAAGTTTTTGAATGTCTAATCTTATTTGATTGTTATTGTTGCATGAGATGTTAGTACCCCATTGTTAAATTAAAATTGTACTAACCCTCTTCTCTTATTACTATAATGTATATACTATTGTATTCACTTCCAGGCCGACACTATTGGTCGGGCACTGAGTGATTTCACTTCCAGGCCGACGCTATATTTGTCGGGCACTGAGTGACCTCGAGGCCTTACTCAAAATGTCAGATCTGGTCTTATCCAGAAGACAACCGAGAAGTGACCTGAGAATCTAGACCTAACTCAATAAACCAATATGGTCAATGCCCATAAGACAATATGAGTTTTGGACTGAGCACCTTTTAATTTACTATACTGTGGATTATTGTAATTTAAAAAGGATAGAAACTAAGTAGGAGACTCAACTCCATTTACCTTGGATATTTTTGGGAAAACAAGTATGATTTCGAAATACTACTTGTGTGTATGTATTTGATGCTATGTATGTGACTTATAATAATTCCTCTTCCATTTAATCAATCATCAATCCTTTTAGAATAAATCATTTTCCTTCAAAAATCATATAACATTATCAACAATTCCCATGGGGTTCGGCCATACAAGTTGGCCGAACCCTATGGTCCATTAATTCCTTATTTCATCATTCAAACTTCTATAAAAGATTCACCAAAGTCCTTCCATGGTTTCCAACCCAAAAGAACCCATAATTTAAACCATGACTTTCCATGGTTTTCATCCCTTAAAATATAACCAATACCTTCCATTAAAAATCACCAAAACATCCATTAAATAGTCCATGTTTTTCCATGGGGTTCGGCCATGCACCATGACTGAACCCTATGGTTCAACCTTTCCATAAAAATTACCATTATCATCTCCTATTCTTCTTCCATGGGGTTCGGCCATACACCATGGCGAACCCTATGGTTCTTTATCTTTTAAATCAAAAACATCAAAATTACTAACTGGTTCTTGCTCTTCCAATCCTTCTTCTTTTCCTTAGCCTCTTTCCACTTCTCTTGATCTTTCCCAAGCCGTGAACACCTTCTTGTTGCTGTGTATTGTGCGCCATTGCTACCCTTCTCTTCCTTTGAGTAATGAATGCCATGAGACAAAGTTTGAGAGAGAGACAGAAGATGCCTTGGAATAGAAAAATACCCAAGCTCTTGTATTGCGCGCCTCTCCTTTTAATAACTCCCTCTTTAGACAATGCTAAGACACAATTGCCGTGTGCCCTTTATTGTGGTTCCTTTCTTTTATAAAAACCTCCATTTAATCCCATATTTAGACAACGCCATGCGCTCATTGTGTTGCCTCTTTTAATCTCCCATTAATCCATACTTAGAAAGTGCCATGCGCCCCTCCTTGTTGCCTCTTTTAATTGATCCTATGCGCATATCTCATTCCTAAATAGAAGGTGCCATGATCCCTTTAAATTTAGCCATTGCCGTGTGCACTCAATGTGTTACCTCTTTATAAAATCTTCCATTTGATCCAAACATAGACAATGCCGTGAGCCCCTTTTAAAAATATTCTAACATGATATGCGCATATCCCATGGATATGCATATCTCCCATTTGGCCCAAACAATATCCCATACACGGCCAAATAATATTTACCATTCCTAAAATCTTTCCATGATCCCTTTATTTAGAATTATGTTTCATTACCATTTAAATTCAACTCCATTTAAATTTATTGAAACCATTTATCAAAATCGTTGGGTCTTAATTGGGCAAAGATCCAACAATTTTACCCATCTAAGATCCATACCTAAAATTCATAATTTAAATGGGTAATTTCCGTAAATATTTATAACTTGAAAATCCGGGGTGTTACAATAATTCCTAAAAATAGAAACCGTCAATTTTAAATAGTAGCCTAAAATAGAAATTTCCAAAACTAGCAGTGTTTCAAAAAATAGAAATTATATCTAAAATTATAAAATTTCTAAAAATATAAATTTCTCAATTCAACAAGTTTCTAAATTTAATAAGACTTCAAAGTCTATATAAATTCTAGAATTTCTACTTTTTTGAAAAGAAACTTTTAAATTAAGGTAACTTTCTAAGTTTATAATGTAACCTCGGATTTTCAGTTAATTATTTTGTATGAAAATAATCCATTGAATTTGTGAATTTTAATGATGGTTCTTTAATTGGGTAAAGAGTTGGGTCATTGGCCCAATTAGGACCCAACGGTTTTGGAATTGGTTGCAATAAAAATTAAATGGAGATGAATTTTATTAGTAAATCAAAATTAAATAAATAATTTATCATGGCCGATTATTAGGTTGCATATCTATGATTATGCGCATGGCATATTTTATTTAGGACTATCCAAAGTGGGAAGCCAAGGTCTGCAATTGCCATATCTATGTTGGGCGCATAGATCATTTAAAAGAGGCAACAAGGGCCCCATGCATTAGGAAAGTGTCTAAATTAAAAGATTTCTTAGGCTATGATTAGTGTTATGCGCATAGCACCTTCTAAAAGAAGAGCACACGGCAATAACAAATTAAACAAAGGGCTCACGGCATTGCTATTGTTATTGTAGCATTGGCCGAATGAGAGGTTATTAAAAGAGATAGGAAGGTCGGCAATGGCTATCTTAAGCACCTTCCAAAGTTGGGACCAAGGAAAGGCTTTATATAGAGATGCATAGGAAGGGCACACAGTTTACTCTCCATAGCCGAATTTCCTCTCTCAAGCTCTAATTCACGGCAATACATTCAACTTCAAGATCAGTTCGGTTTTGTGAAAGATCAAGAAGAATAAGTAGAAAGAGGCTAAGGAAGAGAAAGATTGGAAGAGCAAGAAGGAGTCACGTAAACGGTTAGTAGTTTGATTATATATTGTTGTAAGAAAAGAAAAAAACCATAGGGTTCGGCCAAGGTTTATGGCCGAACCCCATCGAAGAGAATTGTTAAATGGAGGAAAATTGGGGGATGGATTTTATGATTTTAATGGAGAGAAAGAACCATAGGGTTCGGCCATAGTGCATGGCCAAACCCCATGGAAATTTATGGTTTATTTTATTGGGTTATTAATATTGAAAACCATGGAGGAACATTGATTGATTAATGGATGTATGGTTGATAGTTTTAGATCCATGGAAGGACAAATTAATGGATGAATGGGAATGTATGATTTCCAAAGAAATTAAAGAGCCATAGGATTCGGCCATGGTGTATGGCCGAACCCCATGGAGTTGGATTGGTCAATTTTAAATAATAGTTTGATGTTAATGTTATGTAATTTGGAAAGGAATTAAGTGGAAGCATGAACCATAGGGTTCGGCCACAATGCATGGCCGAACCCCATGTTAAAAAGAAATTAATGTATGAATTACTTCTATGAGTGAGGTTCGGCCATGGTGCATGGCCGAACCCACTAGGGCTTACTTTATGGAAGAGGTGATTAAATTAGAAGCTATCTAATTATGGAAACCTTCTAATAATGGAAGGTGGAGATTATTTATGGAAACCTTCTAATTATGGAAGGTGGAGATTATTTATGGAAACCTTCTAATTATGGAAGCGTGGAAGACTAATTTGGAAACCTTCTAATAATAGAAGGTGGAGATTAAGTTAGAAACCTTCTAATTATGGAAGGGTGGATGATTAATTTGGAAACTATCCAATTATGGATTGGCTAAATAATGGAAGATGATGGAAAAAGGAAACTTAGACATCATAGGGTTCGGCCATGGTGCTTGGCCGAACCCCATGAATTAATTCTATGGGTTTAGGTTTGTGTGTTAATGAATGGAAGGATGGAAATAATTAGATAATGGCAATTTGGTAATAAAGGCCAAAATGGGGGATCATGGGTTCGGCCATGGTGTATGGCCAAACCCCATGAGGTTTATTTTATGGACGTAAGATGGAATTAAGATATCATAGGGTTCGGCCATGTTGTATGGCCGAACCCCATAAATCAAGATGAATGGATTGTATGGATTTAATATGATGATTGGATTAATGGGGAGACATAAACCTAAGCTAGTGGCAAAATTGTAAATATCGCCTAAATTGAAAGATCATGGGTTCGGCCATGATGTATGGCCGAACCCCATGAGATGGTTTGTGGATAAAAAATGAACTTAGACAATTTTTAATGATTGAAAGGATGGGATTATGGAATAATAGCCATGGATGGCATTTTCGTAAATAAGTGTGAAAATGGTAAGCCATGGGTTCGGCCATGGTGTATGGCCGAACCCCATGGGGATTGGTTATGGACTTTAAATATTTTAAATCAAGTGGGACTTGGTTTTGATTGATTTTATATTATAAGGTAACGGGACCTCACAAGGTGTTTAAGATCGTGAGTGGATATCGGATGAAAGACGCAAGGACACGTAACGGTCTTTGGTAGGATTCCACCTCTTTGAAACCATGGTTTATGTACTTTGTGTTTATCTTATTTTTATGAGATTATGTTTCAAAGGATATGCTTTATATTGAAGATTATGTTTTAAAGGATATGCTTTATATTGAATTTCAAATGTTATGTTTAATTGTATAAATAGCATATGTTGATTATGTTTCAAAAGGTGATTTTAAATGCTATGTTTGTGTTATAAAATAACATGTGTTTCATTGGCATCTCATGCATGGCATGGGGTGGAGGATTTGTAACCGGAGGGGTCACACTTCGTCGGGGCATCAGAAAAACCTATGTTCGGTACCTTGATGTGATTTTCGATCAAGAAGAATCCGGAGGGTCCACACTCTGTCGGTGCGTCCGAAAGACCTATGTGGGTGGTACTTTTATGTACATGTGATGGGTGGGACTCATTGCATTTGTCATCATTGCATGGTATCGATTTATATGATTTTTGATATTACGATATTATTATGTATGTTTTGTAATGACCATGTGTTAGCCGTAACTAGAATATCTACTGGGCGTGTTGTTCTAACGCCCTACTTCTACCCTAGTTGATGATACTGGAAATCAGGGGAACGATGAACATAAGACGGGCCAGGCATAGGAGCTTGGATGCTTTATTTTATAAGTTTTGAATAAAGTTACTTATGGACATGTATTTGAGTAACTAATTTTCGGGAATGTAATAACTTAGATGGTCGGATGTTTATTTGGATGATTATGACGTTTTAATAATGATTAAGGACTTGACGTACTTTGCTATTTGAAAGGAATAGAACTTGATTCTATTATTATTCCGCATATGATGATTCCGCAGTTATGATTTTTATTCCGCAAGTTGATATTATTATGTGTGAACCATTTTCGTGGACTTAGTCCATGCACACATAGGATTGGCCAGTTAAGGGTCAGACTTTGGAAGTTCGGACTTAGCTCGCGTCGTGACGTCCCGCGCTCCATCACTCTACTCTGTTATAAAAAAAAAAAAAAAATAGACTTTGAATTTACGGGAAGAAGAGAGTGAAAAAGGGTGGGGCGTTACAGTTGGTATCAAAGCGAACCCGAAACATTGAATCTCTCGGAGTAAATTAATCCGGTCTCGTGCATTAGGGAAGTACAGTCAAAATAATCGGATTATGAAACATAGCAACATAGGATGTATTTCCCCATAAAACAAAGCAAAAATCAAGAGTACTTATTTGGAAATTTTCCCCAACAAGTAGGAAATACAAATTTTTGTTTATGGAAACTATGTCTTGATATTTTTAAGGCTTAGGGAAAAGTGGCTCCAAGGGGAAGGCCAAGGAGATATACGCGACAAAACCCAAGTGGGGGTGAAGATGAGGTAGAACATCCTCGAAATGAGGAGGAGCAACCATCTCACCATGAGGAGGGACGACAATCTCACCGTGAGGAAGAACAACCATCCCTCCACGAGGAGGAAGCAAGTAGCGTAAACATACCGGTGGCGCCTCCTGAATTCAGAATTTGGTTCAAGTGGTGGTCACTTCAGTGCTCCAACAACACTTGAATGAGAATGGAACCACCAAGGAAAACAATGATAGGAGCATGGTCAGGGACTTCCAGCAACAGCGTCCTCCTTACTTCAAGGGAAGAAAGGGGTTGTCGGAGCTGAAAATTGGCTAAAGAAGATTTCACAGATTCTGACTTTATTGAATATTACGAGTCTTGCTCACAAGATTTTACTGGCCACATCACAATTGATTAATGATGCTGGTAAATGGTGGGAGGTGATAGAGAAGCAGCGAGCACTTATTCCAGAAGGAAAGAGGGCTGCCATGACTTGGGAACAGTTCTCAGCTACCTTCCTGGAACATTATTTTCCTGAGGAGGAGAAGGAGCGGCAGACATAGGCTTTTCTATCTTTGGTACAAGGTACCATGACTGTGGCAAAGTACCATCAGGAATTTCTTAGTTTATCTGTGTATGCATTCTATATGGTGGATACAGAGTATCGGAGGGCACGCAAGTTTGAGCGGGGCCTTCGGCCAAGCATAAGAGCCAAGGTAACTATATTCATGGCAACCACATTGGTAGAAGTGGTTAGCAGGGCCACTATAGCAGAGCAGGAGATGGCTGAGTTGATGCTTTTTGACAATTGTCAAGCTCAGAGTGGGAAGGGTACATTCCAGCCCAACAAGAGGTTCCGAGCGAACTCTAGCAGACCCTCACCATCTACTGGGTCAACAGGGGGCTTTCGTCTCAATCATTCCTCCCCATCTGCATCAGTCACTCAGGCTCCTAGAGGTGGGAACAACTACTTTCATTGTGATCAGCCTGGCCATTTTAAGAGGGAATGTCCACAACTCAACAAGCCCTCTAATACCAGGGGTTCATCTCGTCCACCAGTTAGGCTAGCTAATTCACGTGGAGGCAGGACATTTAATCAGGTGGAACGACCGCCTACAGGATCTGGACGGGTATTCACCTTAGCACCTCCAGCAGTAGAGGATCATTCAGTGATTCAAGGTATGGCAGTAGTCAGTAGTTCCTACGCCTTTACATTATTTGATTCGGGAGCATCTCACTCTTTCATATCTACTGCATTTATAACTGCTATTGGTACATTGGTACAAAAACTGTCCACATCACTCAACATTGTATCCCTCGTCGGAGACACATCATTGGGACTTATATGCACAACAGTGAATACTAAACTTGCTGGACTCAGATTTGAGTTCAATTATTTGGTACTTGATATGTCAGAATATGTTATTATTTCGGCATGGATTGGTTGGCTAGCTTTAAGGCCAACATTGATTGTTATCGTCGTAGGGTGACATTTTGGTCGCCCGAGGGAAAACATGTGGTGCGTACTGATAAACAAAGAAGACTGCATGAAGGGTTGAATCATCTGGTATTGAACATTATTAGAATCAACAATGCACCGGTGGTTGAACTTCCGGAAATAGTAAGGGACTATGCGGACGTTTTTCCAACCCTAGTTTGCCTCCCATGAGGGAGATCAATTTTGAAATCAAACTGTACCCTGGCACTGCACCAGTGTCATTACCACATTACCGGATGACACCAGCAGAGATGTCCGAGTTAAAGAAGCAGATTGATGAACTGCTCAGACTGGGGTGCATTCGAGACAGTACATCGGCTTGGGGAGCTCCAGTTTTATTTGTAAAGAAGAAGGATGGTTCACTCCGTATGTGTGTGGACTACCGAAAACTAAACCAGCTGATAGTCAGAAATAAGTACCCTCTACCCAGGATCGATGATTTATTTGATCAACTTAAAGGTTCCAGTCATTTTTCTAAGATTGACCTGATGTCCGGATATCACCAAATCCGGGTTAGGGAGGAGGACATAGAGAAGACAGCCTTTAGAACGCGGTATGGGCTATATAAGTTTGTAGTCATGCTGTTTGGACTCACCTAATGCACCAGCTGTGTTCATGGATTTAATGAACAGGATCTTCCGTCCTTACTTGGACCAATTTGTTATTGTATTTATTGATGATATTTTGATTTACTCCAAAACTCAGAAGAACATGCTGAGCACCTGAGAATAGTTCTGGACACTTTGAGGAAGAACAACTATATGCTAAAGCCAGTAAATGTGAATTTTGGCTATCTGAGGTCAACTTTTTGGGACATATTCATATCAGAAGAACGTATAGCTGTGGACCCTGCTAAAATAGCGGCAGCAAGAGATTGGAAAGCGCCAAAGAATGTAACCGAGATCCATAGCTTTTTGGAATTGGCTTGGTTATTACAGGAAATTTATCATGGACTTCTAAAAATTGCGTCTCCACTTACTCGACTCACTCAGAAAGGAGTCAAATATGAGTGGTCAGATTTGTGCAATCAGAGCTTTGAAGAGCTGAATAAGAGACTTACCACTGTTCCTATCCTAGTTTTGCCAGAAAGAGGCAAGTGTTATGAGGTACAATACGATGCTTCAGGAGAGGGACTGGGGTGTACACTCAGTCAAAGTAATCGTGTGGTGGCATACGGATCAAGACAGTTGAAAATACAATGAACGTCTCTATCCTACGCACGATCAGGAACTAGCTGCAGTGGTCTTCGCTCTCAAAAGCTGGAGCCATTATCTTTATGGCGAGAAATTTGAAGTGTTTTCAGATCATAAGAGCTTGAAGTATTTGTTTGATCAGAAAGAGCTCAACTTGAGGCAGTGTAGATGAATGGAATATCTAGCGGATTATGAGTTCGCACTTCGTTATCACCCTGGCAAAGTGAACAAGGTGGTAGATGCCCTCAGCCATTTACCGTTTATCACATGCATCAGTGGTATGTTTGATCAAGACAGAATGGGAGATGCTGAATACCATTCTAGAGTTTAAACTTTACCTCAATAACCATGGGTCTATCTACAATTTGATCATACGGTCCAACATGGTTACCAAGATTAAACAGGAACAGCGGACAGACCCAGAAGTGGAGGAGATATGGGCTAAGCTATCTACTGGTGAAGTCATACCGGAATGGGAGTTACGACCAGGACAGGGTCTTGTATTCCGAGGAAGGATATATGTACCTAAGAGCTGTAGAAAAGAGTTATTGGTTAGGTACATCGCCAAACTCTCTATTCATCCGGGCAGTACCAAGATGTATCACGACCTGAAGAGACATTACTGGTGGCACGGACTCAAAAGATATGTGGCAGAATTCGTGGCTCATTACTTAACTTGTCAGCAGGTTAAGACGGAACATCAGAAGCCCCCAGGGTTACTCAAACCCTTACCAGTTCCGGAATGGAAATGGGAACACATTTCCATGGATTTTGTGACAGGGTTGCCAAGGTCTTCAAAGGGCAATGATGCGATATGGGTTGTGGTAGACCGACTGACCAAGTCTGCACATTTCATTCCCATTAAGATGATAGACTCATCTGAGACTTTAGGTCGGCGGTATATCAAGGATATCATCAGTATACCTCAGACTATTGTGTCCGACAGAGATGGTCGATTCACAGGCAGAGTATGGCAGAGCATGCAGTCGGCCATGGGAACAGACTTATTGATTAGTACAACATTCCATCCACAGACTGATGGACAGTCTGAGAGGACAATACAGACACTGGAGGATATACTGAGAGCATATATGCTAGATTTCAAGGGTGGATGGGAGGATCACTTGCCATTGGTAGAATTTGTAACACCCCGATTTCTCAATAAGATGAATATTTACGAAAATGCCCCTGGATTGGTAAATTTATTAATTATGATGTTAAATGAAGAAAATAGTGGGCCCATTGCTCAAACTAAGATCCTATGAACATATTATAAGGGTCACATTATAATGGATGGGTAATGTACATCAAATTGGGTTAAAATGGTTAATTGGGTCAAAGAATTCTCAATGATTGGAATAATTACGAAAATGCCCCTGGTTTGTTAAATTAAATGTTTGTAATGTTAAATAAGGAAAAGGTGGGGCCCATTGCTCAAATTAAGATCCTATGAACACATTATAAATGTCAAATTTGATTGGATGGGTAATGTGCATCAATTGGGTCAAAAATGGCTAAATGGGTCAAAGGACCGAAATGGGACCCAACGGGTCTTAATGGATTATTTGACCGTTGTGTGAGCTTAAATTAAATGGGGTTAAGCTGATTTGATTGGAAATCAAGTGGAGTAAAAATGGGTAGGCCTGATGCACATGTGAAAACCAAGTACAAATGACCAAAATACCCATAATTGGGTCATGGAGTCAAAAACGGGTCAAGGAGCTAAAGGGGGCCCCAACGGGTCGGGTTGACTTTGTTGACCACAGCCGACCGTGTGGGCCCACAAATGAGTTCAATGGTGAGTTAAATCAGGTTAAGTGGAACTGATTTTATTTAATTTGAATTAAGAATGAGTTGACTCAAATGCATTAAATGATTGCCAATTAATGAGGTGAGTTGGACATGTGAGTTGAGTGAGTCAAAATGGAAACCAAAGGGTCTGTAAAATCAGTGAGTTAAAGGGGAGATGAAGAGGTGCATGAGTCTCAAGACACACAATACAAGTCCCACACGTTGGGGACTTGTTATGGTGGTCTCCATGCAAAGTCTTAAATGCATTTATGTAAATGAAATAAGATGCATGGGCTTACATGAAGGGTTGCAACGTTTGGCACCAAGGCGTGCCTTGGATGGCACCCAATACCTCCTTAGTTTTATCAAAAGATTAATGAGAAACTAAAAGAATCAAGCTCCTATGCCTGGCCCGTTTCGCGTTCCTCGTTCCCCTCGTTTCCTGTATTATCCACTAGGGTAGAAGTAGGGCGTTGGAACAATGTGCCTGGTAGGTATTCCAAGTAAAGCTAACACATGGGTTAGTACCAAAAATCCAGATATAATATATATCAAAACCAGTTATAATAAATCATACCATACTTATAAAGCATCGTATCCAAAACAGTGTATGATAATAGAGATCCAATCATACCGATAAGACCAGAAACATTGCATGATAATAAAGGTCATAATCATGCCGATTCAATGCCATGCCATGCTATCATATGCAATGAGTCTCATCCATCACATGTACATAAAAGTACCCACCACATAGGTCTTTCGGACGCCCCGACGGAGTGTGGACCCTCCGATTACATTTCATAGATAGTATCCTCTTGATGGAATGCTCCTCATCAAGGTATCCCCCACGATTCTATTACGGACACCCCGACGGAGTATGGATCTCCGGTTACAATTCATACATAGTATCCTCTTGATGGAATGCTCCTCATTAAGGTATCCCCCCACGAATGTTTTACGGACGCCCCGATGGAGTGTGGGTCTCCTGTTACCATTCATCCCTCCCATGCCATGCATGAGATGCAAATGTCCACATGCTATGCAATTATACAAATCATAGCATTTAAAAGCTCATGTTTCTGAAACATATACAACACATGCTATTTTATCATATAAACATAGCATTTAAAACTCACATTTTGAAACATATCTTTCGTAATATAAATTCATCAAATCAAGATAAAAACAATGTACATAAACCCATGGTTTCAAAGAGGTGGAATCCTACCAAAGACCGCTAACGTGTCCTTGCGTCTTTCGTCTGGTAACCGCTCACTATCGTACACACCTTATGAGGTCCCGTTACCATATAATATAACAATCAATCAAAACCAAGTCCCACTTGATTTACAATATTTTAAGTCCATAAACCAATCCCAATGGTTTATCATTTTCAGTCGATATTACCAAATTGCCATTGGTCTAATCTTTAATTTACAATTCATTCCTTTAATCCAACATACGTAACCCTATGTTCATCAAAACAATCCCCATGGGGTTTGGCCACACACCATGGCCAAACCCATGGTCCCTTACTTTCATTTAATTACCATAATGCCATCCACGGCTATCATTCCATAATCCAATCCTTTCAATCATTAAAATTTGCCTAAGTTCATGTTTGATCCACAAACCATCTCATGGGGTTCGGCCATACATCATGGCCGAACCCATGATCTTCAATTTAGGTGATAATTACAAAATTGCCATTTAAGGCTATAATTTCATTATTCTCACCCTTCATCCCATGGTTTGGTGAACCATTCAATTACATTATACAAAGGCCCACAAATGGCCCATTAACAAGTTCATGGGGTAAGGCCATACACCATGGCCGAACCCATGATCTTTCATTTAATATGTATAAACCTCAATTCCATAATCGATCCATAATGTTGTTCCATAAAAAAATCCATATGACCCATTAAATTGGTTCACCATCTTAGGTCCATAAATGACCCATAAAAATTCCTTAACCACTTAAGTCCATAAAAGAAACCTCATGGGGTTCGGCCATACACCATGGCCGAACCCATGATCTTTCATTTTAGCCTTTAATTACAACTTTGCCATTATTAGAAAATCCATAAATAGCAAGTCCATAATTAGAAGGTCCATAAATAGAAAGTCCATATTTAGAAAGTTTCCAAATTTAGAATGCATCCTTCCGTAATTAGATAGTTTCCAAATTTATCATCCATCCTTCCATAATTAGATAGTTTCCAAATTTATCATCCATCCTCCATGATCTTTATTTGTAACGTCCCGCCCTTTTTCACTCGCTTCTTCTCGTAAATCAGAGTTTTTTTTTTTTTTTTTGTTTATAACAGAGTAGAGTGATAGAGAGCGGCACGTCATGACGAGAACTAAGTCCGAGCTTCTAAAGTCCGACCATTAATTGGCCAACCCAATGTGTGCATGGACTAAGTCCATGAAAACGGTTCACACATAATAATATCATCTTGCGGAATACAAATCATAAAATGCGGAATTATAATAGAACCTAAGTTCTATTCCATTCAGATAGCAAAGTACGTCAAGTCCTTAATCATCATTCAAATATCATAATTATCAAAATTAACATCCAACCATCTAAGTTATTACATGCCGGAAACTAGTTACTCAAATATATGTCCATAAGTAACTTTATTCGACATATAAAATAAATCATCCAAGCTCCTATGCTTGGCCCTCCTTGTGTATATCGTTCCCTGGTTTCCTGTGTCATCCACTAAGGTGGAAGTAGGAAGTTAGAACAACGCTCCCAGTAGGTATTCCAGTTACGGCTAACACATGGTCAGTACAAAACATATATAATAATATCGTAATGTCAAAAACCATATAAAACATGTCATGCAATGATGACAAATGCAATGAGTCTCACCCATCACATGTACATAAAAGTACCTACCACATAGGTCTTTCAGATACCTCGACGGAGTGTGGACCCTCTGGTTTATTCTTGATGGAAAAGCACATCAAGGTACCCCACATAGGTTTTTCGGACGCCCCGACGGAGTGTGGCCCCTTCGGTTACATATCCTTCACCCCATGCCATGCATGAGATGCCAATGAAACACATGCTATTTTATCATATAAACATAGCATTAAAATCACATTTTTAAACATATCCAACACATGCTATTTTATCATATAAACATAGCATTAAAATCACATTTTTAAACATATCCAACACATGTTATTTTATCATATAAACATAGCATTTAAAATCACAATTTAAAACATATCCTTTGCAACATAATTTCATAAAAAATAAGATAAAACAAATGTACATAAACCCATGGTTTCAAAGAGGTGGAATCCTACCAAAGACCGCTAACATGTCCTTGCTTCTTTCGTCCGGTAACCGCTCACAATCGTAAACACCTTGTGAGGTCTCGTTACCTTATAATATAACAATCAATCAAAACCAAGTCCCACTTGATTTACAATGTTTTAAGTCCATAAACCAATCCCCATGGAGTTTGGCCATACACCATGGCCGAACCCATGGCCTACCATTTTCACACTTATTTACCAAATTACCATTTGTCTAATCTTTAGTTAATATTTCATTTTAATAAGCCAAACATAGTCCCTATGTCTACCAAACAATTCCCATGGGGTTCGGCCATACACATAATCCATGGCTTTCAATGAGGTAGGAATCCTACCAAAGACCAACTAATATGCCTCGCGTTTCCGTCCAAGAATTCGGTCACCGATCGCGGACCGCTTGGAAGATCCCGTTACCTTATTACACATCAACAAATTAACCCAATGTTTCAACCATGCCTAAGTCCATTATACATGCCTTAGTAGGGTTTGGCCATATACCATGGCCGAACCTCACAACTAGATTTTTGGGTCCCTTTTTAAATCCTTAGATCCATTTAGTCATGTGGGTTTAAATTCAGCCACCTTTGGTTCATTTATCCAACACATAAAGTCATCATTAAAAGTCCCTAAGTCCACAACCATCCCCCATGAGGTTTGGCCATACACCATGGCCGAACCCATGGTTCTTCATTTTGGCCATATTTACATTTTTGCCATTCCTTCTTCCTATGGTTAATCACCTTTCATGTATGCATGTCCATATCCCTAACTGATCCATAAACATGGATCCATCAATGCCTCATTAATCATGATACAAAACCCATTATAAATCAGCCATTTCCTTAACTTAATGCCCATTCATTTTAAACATGCATAGATCCATACTTAATCCATGAAATGACTCATAAAATGGGTCATGGGGTTCGGCCATACACTATGGCCGAACCCATGATGTCTTATTTTTTCATCCCCCTTTAAATCATTTACCATATTTAGACCCATTACAAAGTCCCTCCATGGGGGGGAGGGGGGGGGGGGGGGGGGTGTTGGGGTTTAATCATACATTTAGATCATCATTTTTTATCATCATTAACTACATTTAAAATCCATTAAAGTTACCAACATTCCCACATCATCTCCATGGTCCAAATACCTCTAAGTTCACCAATCACTCTCCATGGGGTTCGGCCATACAACATGGCCGAACCCATGGTCCATGGTTCATCTTCATTTGCAAGGTTTAAGACCATAAATATTCATTAACATTTCTCCATGGTTTCCCTCACTTAACCCTTTTAAAATTTACTAACATTTAACCATTCAAAACCTCAAAAATCATTAACCATCATTCCATGGTTTCCATCCTTTAAACCCCTTAAAAATTACTTAATCTCCTTCCATGGTGTGCGGCCATACAACATGGCCGAACCCTATGGTTCATTATTTCTTCAAAAATCATATTCCCATGATTTGTTACTTGATGGTTTTCATACAAGAAACCCTAGGGTTTGGCCATGCAAAGGCCAAACCATACATTTTGATCATTCACCATACTTTTGACATGCATGAGGTCCTTCCCACATCTTCATAACAGTTAGGGTTTGGCCATTGCATGGCCAAACCATGATCCTTGAACCCTTTTTTGTCATGCATGCATACATACCCAAATATATACATAGTGTCCTTAGTATTCCATTATTTTTCTTAACCTATCTTACCGATTAGGGTTTGTCCATTTCTCATCCCCTTTCTTGGATGGATTTTAGATCCATGGCCCATAATATTTTGGCCACCAATTAATCCAAGAAACATGGACTCCATGGTCTCCTTTTAACTCTTTTAAAAATAAACTCTTGTTGAGGACTACTTACCAATCCCGCGGCTCTTCCGGTTTCCTTTTGCTCCTCTTTGATCCTTAGCCTTCCTTCTTCCTCTTCTCTTTGATCTTCGGCTAATATATGAGCTTGATCAAGATGAGATCACCAAGGGTTGGTTCGGCCAAGATGGAGGTAGGTTTGAGAGAGGGAGAGGAGGAAAGAGTGGAAAATATCCTAAGTCTTGGGTCTTGGGAGTGTGGTCCGCCAAGCTTGGGATCTCCTCCTTTTCTCTAAGTCTTTTTCTTGTCTTTCTCCTTGTGTGAGGGTCGGCCAAGAGAGGGAGGGAGAGAGGGAGAGAGTGAGATGGAAAATGAGATGGAAACCCTAGATTTTTCCATCTGGTTTTGGGTTGCTTGGGTTAGACTCCATCACCTCTCCTTTGACCAATGCATGGTCTTGCATGCCCTTAATCTTAGGCCCCTTGTCTAGTATACCACCCATGTACACGGTTTTGGGCTTGGGCTTCCTTGGTGGTTTGGTGGTTTGGGTGAGGTGGAACCACCACCTCACAATGGGCCAATGCATGCCCTAGCATGTCCACCTTCTAAGGATCTTGTCAGGCCATGGAGGGTGCATGCCCTCCACATGGCACACCCAACCCCTCCCATGGCCAACTGTTTTGGCTCCTTTACCATGGATGGTTTGGTGGTTTGGTTGAGGTGGAACCACCACCTCATTTTTGGCCAATGCATGCTCTCCACCTAGGCTTTTGGTCTAGCCAAAGGGGAAGCATGCCCTCCATGTGGCACTCCACCCATGCCAACGGTTTTAGGTGGGTTTTGTCTTGATGGTTTGGTGGTTTCCATGAGATGAAACCACCCATTTGACTCACCCATTTCCTAGGTGACTCACCCCCATTGAACTCACTCCATGTAATGCAACTCATTTATTTAATTTGATATTTAACTTAGGTCATTTAATTACATAATTTAATTCCATTTATTTCTCTTTAATTTCTCCATGAATCCACCCATGGTTGACCAAGTCAACCATGGTGGGCAGCCCCACCAATGCCTTGGCCCACCCGCCACCTCACTCGATGAGGTGGAGTTTGGTCCCACTTGATTATGCCACCTTGATTTATTCCAACTTAACTTAGGTAATTTTAATCAATTTATTCAATTCAATTCACCTTGATCCTCCTCAATTTCCCTTTGACTCATCCATGGTTGACCAAGTCAACCATGGTGGTCGGCCCCACCTATGTCTTGATCCACACGTCACCTCACTTGATGACGTGGAGTTGGGTCCCATTTGATTATGCCATCTTGATTCATTCCAATTTAACTTTGGTGATTTTTAATCACTTCATTCCATTCCATTTACTTTGATCACTATTGGGTCCATGGCCCAATTAAATTCACTTCCTACCCATTTACCCTAATGCTCATACTCTCTTGACCCATTGGGTCCCAAATGGGTATTTGACCCAATTGACCATCCTTGACCCAATTAATTGGAAATTATCCAACCCATGGTTCATTGGACCATATTTGGGCCATTGCCCAAATTTTGATCCATTTACTATTCATTCCATCAAAACTCTTAATTCCAACCATTAAAATAAATAATAGCCCATATAATTATTATTTAAAAATCCAGGCTATTACATGCTAAAGCCAGTAAATGTGAATTTTGGCTATCTGAGGTCCACTTTTTGGGACATGTTATATCAGAAGAAGGCATAGCCGTGGACCCGGCTAAGATAGCGGCAGTAAGAGACTGGAAAGCGCCAAGGAATGTAACCGAGATCCGTAGTTTCTTGGGATTGGGCGGGTTATTACAGGAAATTTATCATGGACTTCTCTAAAATTGCATCTCCATTGGCTCGACTCACTCAGAAAGGAGTCAAATATGAATAGTCAGATTTGTGCAATCAGAGGTTTGAAGAGCTGAAGAAGAGACTTACCACTACTCCTATCCTAATTTTGCCGGAAAGAGGCAAGTGTTATGCTTCAGGAGAGGGACTGGGTGTACACTCAGTCAAAGTAATCGTGTGGTGGTTTATGGCTCAAGACAGTTGAAAATTCATGAACGTCTTTATCCTACACACGATCTGGAACTAACCGCAGTGGTCTTCGCTCTCAAAAGCTGGAGACATTATCTTTATGGCGAGGAATTTGAAGTGTTTTCAGATCATAAGAGCTTGAAATATTTGTTTGATTAGAAAGAGCTCAATTTGAGGCAACGTAGATGGATGGAATATCTGACAGATTATGAATTCGTACTTCGTTATCATCCTAGCAAGGCGAACAAGGTGGCAGATGCCCTCAGCCGTTTATCACATGCATCAGTGGCATGTTTGATCAGGACAGAATGGGAGATGCTGAATATCATTCGAGAATTTAAACTTTACCTCAATAACCATGGGACTATTTATAATTTGATCATACGGTCCAACATGGTTACCAAGATTGAACAGGAACAGCAGACAGACCCGGAGGTGGAGGAGATTTGGGCTAAGATGTCTACTGGTGAAGTCATTCAGGAACGGGAGTTACGACCAGGACAGGGTCTTCTATTCCGAGGAAGGATTTATGCACCTAAGAGCTGCAGAAAAGAGTTATTGGTTGAGGCACATCAGACTAAACTCTCTATTCATCTGGGCAGCACTAAGATGTATCACGACCTGAAGAGACATTACTGGTGGCATGGACTCAACAGAGATGTGGCAGAATTTGTAGCACATTGCTTAACTTGTCAACAGGTTAAGACGGAACATCAGAAGCCACCAGGGTTACTCAAACCCTTACCAGTGCCGAAATGGAAATGGGAGCACATCTCCATGGATTTTGTCACAAGGTTGCCAAGGTCATCAAAGAGCAACGATGCGATATGGGTCGTGGTAGACCGACTGACCAAGTCTGCACATTTTATTCCTATTAAGATGACAGACTCATCTGAGACTTTGGGTTGGCGGTATATCAAGGATATCATCAGATTGCATGGTATACCTCGGACCATTGTGTCTGACAAAGATGGTCGATTCACAGGCAAAGTATGGCAGAATATGCAGTCGGCCATGGGAATAGATCTACTGGTCAGTACGGCATTTCATCCACAGACTGATGGACAGTCTGAGAGGACAATTCAGACATTGGAGGACATGCTGAGAGCATGTATGCTAGATTTCAAAGGTGGATGGGAGGATCACTTGCCTTTGGTAGAATTCTCGTACAACAACAGTTACCAGGCAAGCCTCCAGATGGCACCATTTGAGGCATTATATGGTAGACCATGTAGGTCACCAGTGTGCTGGACAGAGGCTGGTGAGCCTGCACTGATTGGACCTGAATTAGTTGCAGAGACTACAGTGCAGATACAGCTGATACGATAACATTTATTGACTGCGCAGAGTCGTCAGAAGAGTTATGCTGATAAGAGAAGGAGGTTCTTTGAATTTGAAGTGGGAGACATGGTGTTCTTGAAAGTCTCGCCACGAAAGGGACACATGAGATTTGGAAAGAAAGGAAAATTACCGCCAAGATATATGGGACCATTTTCTATCATAAGACAGATGGGGGACGTGGCTTATCTATTGGCACTTCCATCACAGTTGGCATCTTTACATGATGTGTTCCATATATCGATGTTGAGAAAGTATAATCCTGATCTTTCTCACGTACTAAACGTTCAAGACATAGAGGTCCAGAGTGACGTGACGTGCGTCAAGAAGCCTATCCGAGTGGTGGACACAGAACAAAGGGTGTTACAAAACCGAGCGATCCAGTTTGTCAAGATAGTGTGGGATCGACATGGCATTGAGGAAGCTACAAGGGAACTCGAATCGGAAATGAGAAAAGCTCATCCTGAGTTATTTAGGTAAATGTTTGAAACCCTAGTTCACTCGATTATCGGGACGAAAATTTTAAAAAGAGGGTTGTATGGTAACACCTCGGATTTTCAATTTATTATTTTTATGAAAGTAATACATTTTCAATTGGTGAATTTTAGATTTGATCTTAAATGGATAAAGAATTGGGCCATGACCCAATTAGGACCCAACCAATGGTGGAATTGGTTTTATTAAAATTGAAATGGGTTGAATTAATTTATTGATGAATTATATCTAATTTTTAAATAAAAGATTTTATGGCCGAATTTTGAATGTGAAATCCATAGATTATGCGCATGAGAGATATGTGGGATTTTTAAATCCACAATGATATGCTAGAATATTTGAAGAGGGACTTTCTTAATTAAATTGGATTTGCATATCTTAAGAAAATGTTCAAAAATCAAATGAGATTATGCATGGCCGAATTTTAGATATTAAATCTATATGTTATGCGCATAAGATGGTAACCAAGGAAACTATCTAATCTAAATAAAAATGGAATTAAGGAAAGGTTTTAAATTAAGGAGGGGAGGTCGGTAACCACTAAATAAGGAAGGGAGGTCGGCAATTGCCATCTAAGGCAAGGATGGGGCGCACAGCCAAAGGAGGGGATGAGATTATCTTAAGAACTTTCTAATGTTGGATTAAGGGAAGGTTATATAAAGGAGAGAAGGACAAGGGGGCTTGGTTTACACACCATAGCCGAATTTTACCTCTCCTTCTATCTCTTTCAAGTCTTGCTCACGGCATACACAAAGGAGAAGAAAAATCAATCAGCAAGAGGTGTTCTCGGCCAGCAAAGGGAAGGAAAAATATTGGAGAAGAAAGGAGAAGGATTGAAAGAACAAGGAAATCAATCGGAAAGAGGTTAGTATCTTAATTGAATAATGTTGTTTATGAAACCATGGTGTTTGGCCGAACCCCATGGAAGAAGTTTGGATGATGATTTAATGATTTAAATGGAAAAGGAAGAACCATAGGGTTCGGCCATAGTGCATGGCCAAACCCCATGGAAAGAAGTGTTTAATTCATGGGTTTTGGAAGATTGAAAACCATGGAGAGATTTGATTTATTTCATGGGATTCATGTTCTTAGATTTTAGATCATGGAAAGACATGGTGATTTCATGATGGGTTAAATGATAAAAACCATGGGAATGTATGGTTAGATTTATAAATTTGAATGATGAAAACCCATGGGAGAGTTTGATAATTTTAAAAGGGATGTGGGTAGGCCATGGCATGGCCGAACCATGATTTCTATATGGCTAAGATGATTGGGCCCATAGTAATGAAAAGAAGGGGTGAGGTTCGGCCATGGTGTATGGCCGAACCCCACCAAATATTTTAATGGATTGGTGTATGATTTTAATGGATCTAAATCATTGATGAAGGTCATGAACCATAGGGTTCCGCCATGGTGCTTGGCCGAACCCCATGGGGTTGTTTTTGGAATGGGGATTACATTTTGAAACTATACAATTATGGAAGGTGTTTGCTTAATATGGAGAGCTTCCAAATATAAAAAGAGTTTCTTAATATAGAAAGATTCCAAATATAGAAAGAGTTGCTAAATTGGAAAGCACTCCAATTTTGGAAAGGAGGTTTCTAATCTAAGAAACTATCCAATTATGGAAAGGAGTAGGTGGAAACAATCTAATTATGGAAGGATTTACTTAATTTAGAAACCTTCCATTTATGGAAGGAGGTTGCTTATTAAGTAAGTTTCTAAAGTTGTAAACCCTCTAAATATAGAAAGAAGAGTTTAAAGGGGGAAAGTTTCTATTCTTGGAAATGGACATTGGAATAAGAATGTACCTATTTATAGACCATGGAAGATGATTATGGAAACCTTCCAAATATGGAAGGGTGGATATTATTTATGGAAACATAGGCATCATGGGTTCGACCCCATGAATCAAATTATGGTCTATGTTTAATCAATTAGGATTTTAATGTTGCAATGATCGGATTATTGGTTATGTAAGCCATGGATGGCATTTTTGTAAATATGTGAGGACATTGGACATTGGGTTCGGCCATAGTGTATGGTCGAACCCCATGAATTATTTATGGGACTATGTGCTTTGGAAGTATGAATGGATTATTTGAAATCTAAGCAAGAAAGAAGTCTATGGTTATGAACAATGGCATTTTCGTAGATAGTTGTGAAAATGGTAAGCCATGGGTTCGGCCATGGTGTATGGCCGAACCCCATGGTGTTTTGTTTATGGACTTAGAACCTTATAATCAAGTGGGACTTGGTGTTGATTTATTATTATATTATAAGATAACGGGATCTCGCAAGCAGCGCGCGATTGGTGATCGAATCTTGGACGGAAACGCAAGGACTCGTGAACGGTCTTTGGTAGGATTCCACCTCTTTGAAACCATGGGTTTATGTACATTATGCCTTATCTTATTTTTGATGAATTTATGCCGCAAAGGATATGAGTTAAATTGTGATTTTAAATGTTATCTTTATATGAGGAAATAATATGTGTTTTAAATATGATTTTCAATGCTATGTTTATGTTATAAAATAGCATGTGTTTCATTGGCATCTCATACATGGCATGGGGTGAAGGATTTGGTAATCGGAGGGTCCACACTCTGTCGGGGCGTCCGAAAAACCTATGTGGTGTACCTTGATGTGCTTTTCCATCAGGAAGAAACCGGAGGGTCCACACTCCGCCGGGGCGTCCGGAAGGTGAGTACATTTATGTACTTGTGATGGGTGGGACTCATTGCATTTGTCATCATTGCATGGCATGGATTTTACATGGTTTTGGATATTATGTTATAATATATGTTTTGTACTAACCATGTGTTAGCCGTAACTAGACTACTACTGGGCGCGTTGTTCTAACGCCCTACTTCTTCCCTATTTGATGATACAGGTAATCAGGGAACGCAGAATGTAAGACGGACCAGACATAGGAGCTTTGAAGACTTATTTTACTAATTTTGAATAAAGTTACTCATGAACTTGTATTTTGAGTATTTGGATTTCGGAATGTAATAACTTAGATGGTCGAATGATTTATTTGATGTTTTAATTATGGACAAGGACTTGACGTACTTTGCTATCTGATTGGAATAGAACTTGGTTCTATTATGATTCCGCATTTTGATGTTATGATTCCGCAGGTTATGGTTTTTATTCTGCAAGTTGATATTGTTATGTGTGAACCATTTTAGTGGACTGAGTCCATGCACACATAGGGTTGGCCAGTTAAGTGTCGGACTTTGGAAGTTCGGACTTAGCTCGAGTCGTGACGTCTCGCACTCTATCACTCTACTCTGTTATAAAAAAAATATACTCTGAATTTACGGGAAAAAGCGAGTGAAAAAGGGCGGGGCGTTACAAAACAAGACTTGAGAGGGATAAAATTCGGCTATGGTGAGTAAGTGTAAGCCGTGCGCCCCTCTTGTTTCTCCTTTTATTACTCCCTCTTGATCCCAAGTTAGAAGGTGCTTTAGATAAACAATCCCGTATGCCGTGTGCCCTTGTGTTTCCCTTTTAATAAACTCCACACGGTCTTATCTTATAAGATAGTAATTGCCATGCATAATGATTCCCACTTTGGATAGTCCTAGATAAAATATGCATTGCCATTTTTATTCAAAGAATAGATACCTTTCAGCCGTGTGCATAGATTTACAAATCCTCATACATGGCCCTGCAACCTTTTATTTAATTTTAGACTTAATGCATTACTAAATTAATTCATCTCTATTTATTTTTATTGAAACCAATTCCAAAACCGTTGGGTCCTAATTGGGCCAATGACCCAACACCTTACCCATCTAAGGTTCATATCCGTTAATTCACAATTAAAATGGCAAATTCCGTAAATATTTATAATATGGAATTCCAAAGTGTTACAACAAGTTTCTAAATTTAGTAAGACTTCCAAATCTATATGAATTCTAGAATTTCTACTATTTTAAAATGAAACTTTTAAACTTAGGTAACCATCTAAAATTATAATTTCTAAAAATAGAAACTATCAATTTTAAATAGTAGCCTAAAATAGAAGTTTCCAAAAGTAGCAGTATTTCAAAAACTAGAAATAATATCTAAAATTGTAAAATTTCTTAAAATAACAATTTCTAAACTCAACAAGTTTGTAAATTTAGTAAGACCTCCAAAATCTATATAAATTCTAGTATTTCAACTATTTTAAAAAGAAAATTTTAAAATTAGGTATCCTTCTAAAATTGTCGTTTCTAAAAATAAAAACTGCCAATTTTAAATGGAAGCCTGAAATAAAAATTTCCAAAAGTATCAGTATTTCAAAAAATAGAAATAATATCTAAAATTATAAAATTTCAAAAAAAATAAAATTTCTAAATTCAACAAGTTTCTAAATTTAGTAAGACTTCCAAATACATATAAATTCTAGAATTTCTACAATCTTAAAACGAAACATTTAAATTTAGGTAACCTTCTAAAATTATAGTTTCTAAAAATAGAAATAATATCTGAAATTATAAAATTTCTAAAAATAAAAATTTCTAAATTCAACAACTTTCTAAATTTAGTAAGACCTCCAAATCTATATAAATTCTAGTATTTCAACTATCTTAAAAAGAAACTTTTAAAATTAAGTATCCTTCTAAAATTGTCGTTTCTAAAAATAAAAACTGCAAATTTTAAATGGAAGCCTGAAATAAAAATTTCCAAAAGTAGCAGTATTTTGAAAAATAGAAATAATATCTAAAATTATAAAATTTCTAAAAAACTAAAATTTCTCCATTCAACAATTTTCTAAATTTAGTAAGACTTCCAAATCTATATAAATTTTAGAATTTCAAATATTTTAAAAAGAAACTTTTAAAATTAAGCAACCTTCTGAAATTCTAACTTCTAAAAATAGAAACTATCAATTTTAGATTGTTGCCTAAAATCAAAATTTCAAAAATTAGCAGTATTTCTAAAGCCACGAAATTTAAAAACATATATTTGTTTTTTCTCTGACAACAGCTCCTAAAACTTGTTGTGCCACTAAAGATATGGTGTTTTAAATTTACATTTGTAATCAGATGAACTATTAATAGTATAGCTTCAGGAGTCCGAGTTCGAGCCACTCAGAATAAAGCAAAATATATGCAATTTATTTTGGTATAAGTCATTACAATATCATGGAAATAAATCTAAATTTAGAAATCAAAACTCTAATCTTAGAAATATAACTCAACGTACAAACTTTCTAAAAATGAAAAACAAATTCAAAAAATAGAAATAAAATCTAAAAATTAGAAATTGACAATTTTGGAGTCCAATTTGCATGGAAAATCCAATTAGAAATAGAAATAATATCTACCATTAAAAAAATCTAAAAATATAAATTTGTAAATGCCACAAGTTTCTAAATTTAGTAAGACTTCCAAATCTTTATAAATTCTAGAATTTCTATTATTTTAAAACGAAACTTTTAAACTTAGGTAACCTTCTAAAATTATATTTTCTAAAAATAGAAACTGCCAATTTTAAATAATAGTCTAAAATTGGAATTTCCAAAAGTGGCAATATTTCAAAAAATAGAAATAATATCTAAAATTATAAAATTTCTAAAAATATAAATTTCTCAATTCAACAAGTTTCTAAATTTAGTAAGACTTCCAAATCTATATAAATTTTAGAATTTTTACTATTTTGAAGATAAACTTTTAAATTTAGGTAATTTTCTAAGATTACAATTTCCAAAAATAGTAACTGCCAATTTTAAATAGTAGCCTAAAATAGAAATTTCCAAAAGTGGCAGTATTTCGAAAAATAGAAATAATATCTAAAATTATAAAATTTTTAAAAATTAAAAATTCTAAATTCAACAAGTTTCTAAATTTAGTAAGAATTCCAAATCTACATAAATTCTAGAATTTCTACTATTTTAAAACGAAATTTTAAACTTAGGTAACATTCTAAAATTATAGTTTCTAAAAATAGAAACTAACAATTTTAAATAATGGCTTAAAATAGGAATTTTCAAAAGTAAAACTATTTTGAAAAATAGAAATAATATCTAAAATTATAAAATTTCTAAAAATATAAAATTTTCAATTCAACAAGTTTCTAAATTTAGTAAGACTTCCAAATCTATATAAATTCTAGAATTTTTACTATTTTGAAAATAAACTTTTAAATTTAGGTAACTGTTTAAGATTATCATTTATAAGAATAGAAACTACCAATTTAAATAGTAGCCTAAAATAGAAATTTTCAAAAGTAGCAGTATTTCAAAAAATGGAAATAATATCTAAAATTGTAAAATTTATAAAAAAAAATTCTAATTTCAACAACTTTCTAAATTTAGTAAGACCTCCAAATCTATATAAATTCAAGTATTTCGACTATTTTAAAAGAAACTTTTAAAATTAGGTAACCTTCTAAAATTGTCGTTTCTAAAAATGAAAACTGCCAATTTTCAATGGAAGCCTGAAATAAAAATTTCCAAAGTAACAGTATTTCGAAAAATACAAATAATATCTAAAATTTCAACATTTCTAAAAAAATAAAATTTCTAAATTCAATAAGCTTCTAAATTTAATAAGACTTCCAATAAAATATAAATTCTAGAATTTCTACTATTTTAAAACAAAACTTTTAAACTTAGGTAACCTTCAAAAATTATAGTTTCTAAAAATAGAAACTGCAAATTTTAAATAATAGCCTAAAATAGGAATTTCCAAAAGTAACAATATTTCAAAAAATAGAAATAATATCTAACATTGCAAAATTTCTAAAAAAATAAATTTTTAAATGCCACAAGTTTCTAAATTTTGTAACACTTCCAAATCTATATAAATTCTATAAATTCTACTATTTTAAAACAAAACTTTTAAACTTAGGTAACCTTCTAAAATTATCGTTTCTAAAAATAGAAACTGCAAACTGTAAATAATAGCCTAAAATAGAAATTTCAAAAAGTAGCAATATTTCAAAAAATAAAAATAATATCTAAAATTATAAATTTCTAAAACTAGTATATCCTCAATTCAACAAGTTTCTAAATTTAGTAAGGATCTAAAGATAGAAGAATGGAATGATGGATATTAAAATTAGAAAGTTTCTAATTATGGACTATTGATGAAAATGGAAAGTTAGACATCATAGGGTTCGGCCATGGTGCTTGGCCAAACCCCATGAATCAATTTTATGGATCATGTATGGACTTAATACGGTGATTGGATTAATGGAGAGACAATGATGGAGGTAATGACAATTTTGTAATTATCACCAAAAATTGAAAGATCGTGGGTTTAGCCATGGTGTATGGCTGAACCCCATGAACTTGTTAATGGGCCATTTGTGGGCCTTCGTATAATGTAAATGAATGGTTTACCAAACCAAGGGATGAAGGGTGAGAATAATGGAATGATAGCCATGGATGGCATTTTGGTAATTAAGTGAAATCAATGGACCATGGGTTCGGCCATGGTGTATGGTCGAACCCCATGGGGAATGTTTGCTGAACTTAAGTTTTGATATATTTTAGATGATTAATTGGTTTATCATTAGATTAATGAATAAAAGTGGTATGAGTAGCATGTGTTGGATATGTTTCAAAATGTGAATTTTAAATGCTATGTTTATATGATAAAATAGCATGTGCTTCATTGGCATCTCATGCATGGCATGGGGTGAAGGATTTGTAACCAGACGTGCCACACCCCGTTGGGGCGTCCGAAAAACCTATGTGGGATACCTTGATGTGCTTTTCCATCAGGAAGAAACCGGAGGGTCCACACTCTGTCGGGGCGTCCAAAAGACCTATGTGGGGGTACTTTTATGTACATGTGATGGGTGGGACTCATTGCATTTGTCATCATTGCATGGTATTGTTTTATATGGTTTTGGACATTATGTTATTATATATGTTTTGTATTAACCATGTGTTAGCCCTAATTGGAATACATACTGCGCGCGTTGTCTTAACGCCCTATAATTATAGTTAGGTAACCTTCTAAAATTATAGTTTCTAAAATAGAAACTGCCAATTTTAAATAATAGCCTAAAATAGAAATTTCCAAAAGTAACAATATTTCAAAATTAAAAATAATACCTAAAATTAAAATCTTCTAGAGCTAGAATATTCTCAATTTAACAAGTTTCTAAATTTACCATGTCTTCCAAGTCTATATAAATTCTAGAATTTCAACTATTTTAAAAGGAAACTTTTTAAATTAGGCAACCTTCTCAAATTATAATTTCTAAAAATAGAAACTATCAAATTTAGATAGTTGCCTAAAATCGAAATTTCCAAAAGTAGCCGTATTTCTTAAGCCACAAAATTTAAAAACATAAATTTTTTTTTTCTATGACAACGGCTCCTAAAACTTGTTGTGCCACTAAAGATATGGTGTTTTAAATTTATATTTATAATCAAATGAACTATTCATAGTATAGCTTTAGGAGTTCGAGTTCGAACCACTCGGAACAAAGCAAAATATTTGCAATTTATTTTGGTATAAGTCATTACAATCTCATGGAAATAAATCTAAATATATAAATTAAATCTCTAATCTTAGAATATAACTCAATGTAGAAACTTTCTAAAAATGGAAAACAAATTCAAAAAATAAAAATAACATCTAAAATTAGAAATTGACATATTTGGAGTCCAATTTGCATGAAAAATCCAATTAGAAATAGAAATAATATACACAATTAAAAAAATTCTAAAAGTATGAATTTGTAAATGCCACAAGTTTCTAAATTTATTAAAACTTCCAAATCTGTATAAATTCTAAAATTTCTAATATTTTAAAATGAAACTTTTTAACTTAGGTAACCTTCTAAAATTATTATTTCTAAAAATAGAAACTGTCAATTTTAAATAATAACCTAAAATAGGAATTTCCAAAATTAGCAATATTTTGAAAAATAAAAATAATGACTAAAATTATAAATTTCTAAATCTAGAATATTCTCAATTCAATAAGTTTCTAAATTTAGTAAGTCTTCCAAATCTATATAAATTCTAAAATTTCTACTATTTTGAAAAGAATCTTTTAAATTTAGGCAACTTCCTCATATTATTATTTCTAAAAATAGAAACTGTCAATTTTAAATAGTTGCCTAAAATTGAAATTTCCAAAATTAACAGTATTTCTCAAAACATAAAACATAAAAACAAATATTTGTTTTCTCTCCGACAACGGTGCCTAAAACTTGTTGTGCCACTAAAGATATGGTGTCTTAAATTTATTTTTACAATCAAACGAACCATTAATAGTATAGCTTCCGGAGTGCGAGTTCCAACACACTTAAAACAAAGCAAAATATATGCAATTGAGATATTGTTGTATAAGCCATTACAATACCATGGAAATAAATCTAAATATAAAAATCAAAACTCTAATCTTGGAAATATAACTCAATGTAGAAACTTTCTTAAAATGGAAAACAAATTCAAAATATAGAAATAACATCTAAAATTAGAAATTGACAATTTTGGAGTCCAATTTGCCTGGAATATCTATTTAAAAATAGAAATAATATCTACAATTAAGAAAATTCTAAAAATATACATTTCTTAGTGCCACAAGTTTCTAAATTTAGTAACACTTCCAAATCTATGTAAATTCTAAAATTTCTGCTATTTTAAAAAGAAACTTTTAAACTTATGAAAAGTTCTAAAATTGTAGTTTCAAAAAATTGAAACTGCCAATTTTAAATAGTAGATCAAAGTAGAAATTTCCAAAAGTAGCAGTATTTCGAAAAATAGAAATAATATCTAAAATTATAAAATTTCTAAAAATAGAAATTTCTAATTCAACTTGTTTCTAACTTTAGTAAGACTTCCAAATCTATATAAATTCTAGAATTTGTAATATTTTGAAAATAAACATTGAAATTTAGGTAACTTTCTAAGATTATAATTGCTAAAAATAGAAACTGTCAATTTTAAATAGTTGAATAAAACAGAAATTTCTAAAAGTTGCAGTATTTCGAAAAATAGAAATAATATCTAAAATTATAAAATTTCTAAAAATATAAATTTCTCAATTCAACAAGTTTCTAAATTTTTTAAGACTTCCAAATCTATATAAAATCTAGAATTTCTACTATTTTGAAAAGAAACTTTTAAATTTATGTTACTTTCTAAGATTATAATTACTAAAAATAGAAACTGTCAATTTTAAATAGTAGCCTAAAATAGAAATTTCCAAAAATAGCAATACTTTGAAAAATAGAAAAAATAACTAAAATTGTAAAATTTGTAAAAATAAAAATTTCTAAATTCAACAAGTTTCTAAATTTAGTAAGAATTCCAAATCTATATAAATTCTAGAATTTCTAATATTTTAAAACGAAACCTTTAAACTTAGGTAACCTCCTAAAATTATAGTTTCTAAAAATAGAAACTGCTAATTTTAAATAATAGCCTAAAATAGAAATTTCCAAAAGTAACAATATTTCAAAAAATAAAAATAATACCTAAAATCATAATTTTCTTGAGCTAGAATATTCTCAATTCAACAAGTTTCTAAATTTATTAAGTCTTCCAAGTCTATATAAATTCTGGAATTTCAACTATTTTAAAAAGAAACTTTTTAAATTAGGCAACCTTCTGAAATTATAATTTCTAAAAATAGAAACTGTCAATTTTAGATAGTTGCCTAAAATCGAAATTTCCAAAAGTAGCAGTATTTCTAAAGCCACAAAATTTAAAAACATATATTTGTTTTTTCTATGACAACGGCTCCGAAAACTTGTTGTGCCACTAAAGATATGCTGTTTTAAATTTATATTTATAATCAAATGAACTATTCATAGTATAGCTTCAGGAGTTCGAGTTCGAACCACTCGGAACAAAGCAAAATATTGCAATTTATTTTGGTATAAGTCATTACAATCTCATGGAAATAAATCTAAATATAGAAATCAAAAGTCTAATCTTAGAAATATAACTCAATGTAGAAACTTTCTACAAATGGAAAACAAATTCAAAAAAAAAAAAGAAATAACATCTAAGATTAGAAATTGACATTTTTGGAGTCTAATTTGCATGGAAAATCCAATTTGAAATGAAAATAATATCTACAATTAAAAAAATTCTAAAAATATAAATTTTAAATGACACAAGTTTCTAAATTTAGTAAGACTTCCAAATCTATATAAATTATAGATTTTCTACTATTTAAAACGAAACCTTTAAACTTAGCTAACCTTCTAAAATTATAGTTTTTAAAAATAGAAAATGACAATTTTAAATAATAGCCTAAAATAGGAATTTCCAAAAGTAGCAATATTTCAAAAAATAGAAATAATATCTAAAATTATTAATTTCTAAAGCTAGAATATTCTCAATCAACAAGTTTCTAAATTTAGTAAGTCTTCCAAATTTATATAAATTTTAAAATTTCTACTATTTTGAAAAGAATCTTTTAAATTTAGGTAACTTGCTCATATTATTATTTCTAAAAATAGAAATTGCCAATTTTAAATAGTTGCCTAAAATTGAAATTTCCAAAAGCAATAGTATTTCTCAAAACACAATATTTAAAAACAAATATTTTTTTCTCACAGACAACGCTCCCTAAAAGTTGTTGTGCCACTAAAGATACGGTGTTTTAAATTTATCTTTTCAATTAGACACCGTTAATAGTATAGCTTCTAGAGTACGAGTTCCAACATACTTGGAACAAAGCAAAATATATGCAATTGAGATATTGTGGTATAAGCCATTACAATATCATGGAAATAAATCTAAATATAGAAATCAAAACTCTAATCTTGGAAATATAACACAATGTAGAAACTTTCTTAAAATGGAAAATAAATTCAAAAAATAGAAATAACATCTAAAATTAGAAATTGACAATTTTGGAGTCCAATTTGCATGGAAAATCCAATTAGAAATAGAAATAATATCTACAATTAAGAAAATTCTAAAAATATAAATTTCTTAATGCCACAAGTTTCTAAATTTAGTAACACTTCCAAATCGATATAAATTCTAAAATTTCTGCTATTTTAAAAAGAAACTTTTAAACTTATGAAAAGTTCTAAAATTGTAGTTTCAACAAATCGAAATTGCCAATTTTAAATAGTAGCTTAGACTAGAAATTTCCAAAAGTAATAGTATTTCAAAAAATATAAATAATATCTAAAAGTATAAAATTTCTAAAAATATAAATTTCTCAATTCAACTAGTTTCAAAATTTAGTAAGATTTCCAAATGTATATAAATTCTAGAATTTTTAATATTTTGAAAAGAAACTTTTAGATTTAGGTAAATTTCTAAAATTATAATTTTTAAAAATAGAAACTGCCAATTTTAAATAGTTACCTAAAATAAAAATTTCCAAAAATAGCAGTATTTCAAAAAATATAAATTGTAAAAATATTAATTTCTCAATTCAACAAGTTTCTAAATTTAGTAAGACTTCCAAATCTATATAAAATCTAGAATTTTTAATATTTTGAAAAGAAACTTTTAAATTTAGGTAACTTTCTAAGATCATAATTTCTAAAAATAGAAATTGTCAATTTTAAATAGTAGCCTAAAATTGAAATTTCTAAAAGTAGCAGTATTTCGAAAAATGAAAATAATATCTAAAATTATAAAATTTCTAAACATAAAAATGTCTAAATTGAACAAGTTTCTAAATTTAGTAAGAATTCCAAATCTATATAAATTCTAGAATTTTTACCATTTTAAAACGAAACTTTTAAACTTAGGTAACCTTCTAAAATTGTAATTTCTAAAAATAGAAACTGTCAATTTTAAATAATAGCCTAAAATAGGAATTTCCAAAACTAGCAATATTCGAAAAATAAAAATAATATCTAAAATTATAAAATTTCTAAAAATATAAATTTCTCAATTCAACAAGTTTCTAAATTTAGTAAGACTTCCAAATCAGTTTGTCCGGTTTCTCCAATTTGTCCAGATGGTCCAGTTCGTCAAGTTCTTCATGTTTGTCCGTTATGTCCAACTCGTCGAATTCATCGAGTTGGTCCAATTCATGCAGTTTGTCCAGATTGTCAAGTTTGTCTAGTTCGTCCAATTTGTCCAGTTGGTCCAGTTTTTCGAGTTTGTCCAGTTCGTTTAGTTTGTTATGTTTCTCCAGTTCGTCTAGTTTGTCCAGTTTTTCCAGTTTGTCCAGTTCGTCCAGTTTGTTCAGGTCATCCAGATTTTGCAATTCGTTCAGTTTGTCCTGTTTGTCCATTTTTTCCATCTCATCCACTATGTCTCCTTCGTCCAGTTGGTCCAGTTCTTCCTATTCGTCCATTATGTCTAATTCATGCAATTCCTCTAGTTGGTCCAATTCATCCAGTTTGTCCAATTTGTTTAGTTTGTCCAAGTCGTCAAGTTTGTCAAGTTCCTCCAATTTGTCCAATTGGTCCAGTTTTTCGAGTTCGTCCAGTTCGTTTAGTTTGTTATGTTCATCCAGTTTGTCCAGTTCGTCCAGATTTTCCAATTCATTCAATTTGTCCAGTTTGTCCAGTTTTTCGAGTTCGTCCAGTTCGTTTAGTTTGTTATGTTCATCCAGTTTGTCCAGTTCGTCCAGATTTTCCAATTCATTCAATTTGTCCAGTTTTTCGAGCTCGCCCAGTGTGTCTCGTTAGTCAAATTGGTCCAGTTTGTCCTGTACGTCCATTATGTCCAATTCGTCCAATTCCTCTAGTTGGTCCAATTCGTCCAGTTTGTCCAATTTGTTCAGTTTGTCCTGTTTGTCCATTTTTTCTAGCTCTCCCAGTATGTCTCATTCATCAAGTTCGTCCAGTTCTTCCTGTTCGTCCATTATGTCCAAATCATGCAATTCCTCTAGTTGGTCCAATTCGTGTAGTTTGTCCAATTTGTTTAGTTTGTCCAGTTTGCCAATTTGTCCAGTTCGTCCAATTTGTCTAGTTGGTCCAGCTTTTCGAGTTCGTCTAGTTTGTTTAGTTTGTTATGATCATCCAGTTTGTCCAGTTTGTCCAGTTCGTCTAGTCTGTCCAGTTCGTCCAGATTTTCCAATTCATTCAGTTTGTCCTGTTTCTCCATTTTTTCTAACTCTCCTAGTATGTCTCCTTCGTCCAGTTGGTCCAGTTCTTCCTGTTCGTCCATTTTGTCCAATGCATGCAATTCCTCTAGTTGGTCCAATTCGTACAGTTTGTCCAATTTGTCCAGTTCGTCAAGTTTGTCCAGTTTGTCCAATTCGTCCAGTTTCTCTAGCTTCTCCAATTCGTCCAGCTTGTCCATTTCATCCAGTTTCTCCAATTCGTCCAGATTTTCCAATTCGTTCAATTTGCCCTGTTTGTCTAGTTTTTCTAGCTCAGTTTATCCATTGTGCCCTTGCTCCATCTTTATAAGGAGCTCTGTGTTTTCATTTTAGATCATCGACATTTGAAATCAAAATATAGAAGCAACAATCAACAGGATCTCATTTTGTCTGATGTCATATCTTCTTTTTCATTAAATCTTTAGCTTTTGCAGAGTTCATACGGACTAATTTAGCCAACTGCGACTCCATGTCCTTTTCTTTTCCTTTGTCCTTGTCCTTGGTAGATGAATACCAGTACTTTCCACCACGAAGATATTCAATAACTGATCCGTCGGGACTAACATGAGAATCAGGGTCCCATCGAGGATGGAGATTCTCTAGGGGCACAACTTCTTCATCAAGATTTTCATCTGGATCATGATTAGAATCCCAATCATGAAGAGTGACTTTCTTCTTTGGAAGATATTCTTCTAGGATTTGCTTGATCTTTTCTTCAAAATTAAGAGATTCAACAGAGACGTCCATTGGCACAGGAGATTTTTCTAGAGCAATTTCTTTAGCAATCTTTTTGGCTAACAGATCAGCCATGACCATTTCATTCTCATGGGATTTTTCTTCTGGAAGAGAATCATTTAATTTTTCAGGGGGAGAGATTTGATTCAGAATTCTCTCATACGTGTCATTTTCAATTTTAGGCCACCATTTTTGGTACATAGTTTGAAAAAGGCAAGTGTGACCATATAAATCTTTTTTCACCTCAAATTTCCATTGGAGAATGTAAGGAATATGGAACTTCTCAAAGAAATGAAGAACATTAATCATATTGCATGAGACCTTTTCTTCAACTTGGCCAAATTTAATAAGTAGATAACGAAAATTATCAGGAATAATTTTCTGGGAAGCACCAAAATGAGACCACCAAGTGAAGAGAAACCAAGATGGGAAATTGCGGTGAATAGGTGTGACATCAGGACTTTCTTCTTTGAACCGAATGAACCAAGAATGATTATACTGACGGTTTTCCCACATCAAAGCAATCTTCCAGGCATCAATATAGTCCCAATAATTGAAAAATTCAGTCGAATTATAAAGTTGGACTGATCTTGTCATGTAAAGAGGACCATCCCAATCTTCCTCAGTGAGGATTTTAAGAATAGTGAACTTTGAATAGGTGATGATACCATTTGCATTTTTGTTGTGGAAGAAGGACGTTTTTCGTTTGATGTAAAATATTGAGATACCCTTCACCGGTTTTTCTCTTGTCCGGGGAATAATAATGAAGTCCCTTTCCAAAGAGAAAATATACATTATCTTCAACAGATCTTTCTTCCATAAAACAATCTGAAGTAACAAGAATTCTGTTACCAGTGTAAAGATATAATTCTGATTGACTTGGGTCTTTTGTTGGAGTAAAACCCTTTTGGCTTTCTTCTTGTTCTGCCAATTTCTCCTTTCCTTTCTTCTAGATGAATGGAGAAGAACTACTCACCATTTTGTCTTCCCTGAAGAAATTATCTAGTAAGAAAATCAGGGAGAGAATTAGAATTTCCATTGATAAATTCAATCCTGAACTCAAAGACGGATATAATGGCTTGCCATCTGGCAAATAGTTGTTTTAAAACATGATTTTTCACATCCTTTTCTAGAATTTCTTTTGCAGCCTTGGCGTCTACTCTGATGAGAAATTCTTTGTTTAATAAATCATGTTGGAATTTTGTTACACAGAGAACAATGGCAAGAACTTCCTTTTTGATGGTTGAATATTTCTTTTGGGCTTCATTCCAAAGACCAGAATTGAACCTTATTAATTCTTCTTTTGAATCTTTTTGCTGTAAAAGAATTCCTCCGTAACCAATGTCAGAAGCATCAGTTTGGACTATCTTGAAAGCTTCTGGGTCAGATAAGCATTTGCAAGGGAGATTTTTAATTCTTTCTTTAATTCTTTTTACAACATCAGTATGATTAGAAGTCCATTCTTTAGGATTTTTCTTTAATCTATCTTGGAGGAGTTTTCTATCTTTTGCCAAGTCTTAATAGAAAAAGGCTACATAATTTAGACTTCCAAGAAACCTTTGTAACATATTTTTGTCTTTAATTTCATTCGGAAACTTGTCAGCAAATTGGATTACTCTGTCAGTTGGGGTGATTTCCCTGTCTTGAATCTCAAATCCTAAGAACCTGATTTTTTGCTGAAATAACTTCATTTTTCTTTTAGTTAAAACTAAACCAGTTTCTTTTATAATTCTTTTGAATATATTCAAATGTTTCCAATGTTGATCAATTGATTCAGAAAATGTTAGAATATCATCAATATAAACAATGGTGAATTGAGTATATGATGAAAATATATTATTCATAATATTTTAAAATTTAGATGGGGCATTTTTTATTTCACTATTTAGTCCATTTACATAGTTTTCTTTGGTGGCTATGATTTGGTTTATCTTTTGGATTTTTGTTTCACATGGATCATCTATGAAATCAAGATTTACATCTATGCCTTTGATATTTGTAGAGATTCCCTTAGTGTTTACTGAAAAAGTTGGATTCAAAGGATAAACGGGGATCCAAGGAGTACATCATTAACAACATCTTCTGAAATAATAAAGGGTGAAGTAACACAGACTCCTTGGAAGCAGACATGGACATTAGGAATTTTTCTTTCTATGGAAATACTTGTTCCATTGGCAACAGTTACAAATTGTTTTGACTCACTTGTAAATTCAATAGGAACAATTCCCAATCTAATGACATTTAAATCTGCTCTAGTGTCAATAATTGCATTAACAATTTTCTCAAAAATTTTTATTTTTATTTTCACCTAGACTCTCCACTGGTTATAGATGCATTTCGTAGGGCTTACTCCAGTAGAGGCTCTGCTAATTTCTCTTTTAATTCTTTGGACAAATTTTTCTTCATTGTATTCTCCAAAAGCACCATCATTTTCTAGTAAGGTGACTCTTTCATCAAGCTTATTTTGCCTTTTGGTTAATTCTGATCTTAACTTTCTGATCTCTCTTTTTTGGTCATTTAATTTCCTTTGTAGATATCCAAGAGTTAATGGTTTGTTTATAGTATGGATTTTTTCAGCTCTATCCATGAGGTCTATTAAGGAATAAGTTGGCGTATGAAATGTTTCTTTTGTCTTTTTTGGGTAATATGGAGATTCATCATTTTTGGGTTGTGAACTCTCTCCTTCTTCTTCCCCTCCCAATTTTGAAATTTGATTTAAAAATTGAACTTTTTTCTCTGGATCAGGGATATTATCAATCATTTCAAGGAGTAATTTTTGAGGGGTAGTTAGGACACGAATATGTATACCAAGATCCTCATCAGAGGGTAATGACCATTCTCCCTCAGTACCATCATCATCAAAATTACATGTACATGCTTGGAATTGTTTGATGAGTTGAAGATTAGGAATATTTTCTTCAAAACTGGATTCATCAGTTGAGGAACCAGATTCATAATCTTCTTGGGAACTTAATTCACATTCTTTTTTATTAGAAATTTCTTCATCAACTTCTTTAGTAATCCTTTCAAGTTTCTTTTTAGGATATTTTTCCTTTTTGAAACATTTGTTTTAATAATGACCCTTTTTTCCACAAGTATAGCAAGTAGATATTTTTCCAGTTGGGTTTTCTCTTTTACGATATTTTTTAGATTTTCTTTTGAATAAAGGAGTATCATAATTTTTCTTTGAGAATTGACTCTTGGATCTGCTATATTTGTATTTCTTCATCATTTTATTTCTTCTTTCAGGGATAAACCTAGAAGGCGAAGGTTTTCTTTTTGAGTCTTGTGTTTGGTCCAAACCAAATTGGAAGCAGAAATCTCCTAATTCTTTGTCTCCAGCGTATTTTCTCATTTTTTCAGCTTGTTTACTGATCTTTAAGTTAGTACAGAGCGCAATGCCGACCTTATTAATCATTTGTATAATTCCTCCAAATGCTAGCATGCTGTAATTAACAGTACCATGCATTTCTTCTCTCAAGGAGTTATGCACCTTTTCAGCGAATAAGGGTGGTAATCCTGAAATGAACCTTTCTTTCCAAATATCAGAATTACAATCATTTAGTTGGTATACTTTTGATAAAAATACGTCTTTATACCAACGAAATTCTCCTAGGGTTCTACATCTTAGACGATGTAATTGCTGCCAATTTTTCTCCTTAATTAGAGCAATTCCTCCAGTGAATTCATTGAGGATGCATAAAAGTAGGACACTGACACAATCAGATTGTGTTTCATAATTTTCATGGATTTGACTTGTGCGTGCTTCGAATTTGATATTGGGATCGACTAAGTTTCCTGTGGTCTTATCTCTATATATAATTCTTCCATATTCGTCTACTTTGACAGCATTTTCAATTTCAAGTCTTTGAGCTCCAGATAATCCATAATTCCACCATCCTCTTAATATTCCATTGAAAGAGGTGGTTATCATGAGAAAGATATTTCTTGGAGTATTTCCCCTGACTTCACAAGCATTAGAATGTATTAGCATACTATGGACCATTTGGATTATTTGATATTCGGTTAATCCATCTAAATTCCATTCATATAAGGAATTTCCCGAATATGATAGGTCCTGAGTATACATATATGGGGCTTCTTCAAGTTGTAGATCTACAAGAGTTGGTCTGGAATAATAATTCTTTGTTGTAGGCAGTTCAGCTTGAGGGTTCCATTTCTTTAAGCGGTTTATTAGCAAGTTTTCTGACGCAGAGACTCTGAGGATGCTAAATCTTTTTCCCCCAACATTGAGACTTTCCATTCTAGTAGTTAATTCTTTTTGCATTTCATCTGTCATTTTAAATGGTCCTTTTTGCAAAGTAATTCCTGATGGCAATTTTCTAGGAACATATATCGCATTTGTAGGAATTTCTTCTCAACTTTCTTCTTTTCCTTTATTAAATTCAGGTTTTGCTTTAATTGTTCTTTCTATCCTATCCGTTTGTTCTCCAATTGTCAATAAGGATAGATTGGCATAATTATTTTGTTCAATTCTATCTCCAAGGCTCCTTGCTATATCAATAGCATTTATCTCAGATTTTGATTCAAATTTAGATCCATCTTTGATAGGCATAGCAAAATTCTTGGGTTCTTTTGAGGCAGAAATATCAAGCTTTTTCCATGGTGGGTGAGATCTTTGAATCTCCTTTCCTTCAACGTCTTTCCATGTCCTAGACGTTTTTCCTATAACTCTTATTTGTTTTGGGCTTTAGGTTTCTTCTTCTTTAATTTTCCCTTTCTTAAAATATTCCATAAACCAATCAAAGAATGGTATATTTCTTTCTTCCTCTTCCATTTGGTAATACCATAGTTCTCTCATTTTTTCTTTTTCTTCTAAATTAAATTTCTTGAAGAACCAATCCTTTAAAGGGTGTTTTTTCAGATTTTC
Source organism: Chimonanthus salicifolius (assembly GCA_013350335.1). Classification (NCBI taxonomy): domain Eukaryota; kingdom Viridiplantae; phylum Streptophyta; class Magnoliopsida; order Laurales; family Calycanthaceae; genus Chimonanthus; species Chimonanthus salicifolius. Next base: position 56,068,972 of record CM023533.1, on the reverse strand, counting down.
TCTTAAATATGGCTTATCAATTTTAAATTTTTTGACATGTTCTTCCTCTGGCTTTTGGATACTTACCATTCTTATGACTCCATGGAGGAAATCATTCTCACTAGGGTTGTAGGTTCTTTCTGACGAGGTTCTTTTATACACAGGTTGTTCAATTCCACTTTCTTTGTTTCTAAAAACCTTTTGATCCATTTCTTCTTTCTCACTACTTTTTTTATCATCATCAACTTCTTCTAATTTAAAACTTTTTCTTCCTTCAGTGTAGCCAGCAAAACTTCTCTTGGCTCGTTCGATCTTTCTTCTAAAATTAACCTCAACATTTCCATTTGGTAATTTGACTATGCTTTGTAAATCATTTGTTATTTTATTTACTCTTGGGGTGACGTTTTCTATTTGTCAATTTCCTGGGAGAACAACTTCTTCCCAGCTAATAACTTTTGGGATGAACACATTGTTATTAAAGTTTATTTCCATGTGGACTGTGGTTTTTTCTTTGTCAACCTTATCTCTATAGGCTATCATGGGAAAGATAGAGATCATGGATTTGTAAAACAAACGATAAACTATAGCAAAATGTTTACTTTTTGGACTCATCTTTAAACCTTTACTTTGGAATCCAATAGTTGCACAGTCAAGAACATTGTCATCATGAGCATCTACTGTGATATTTGGGAAACAGTTAAAATAAACAGGTCCATGGCAGAGACTTGATTCAATCATGGCATACAGAGAATCAGCAAACTCATCATGTCTCTGATCTCACACATAAGCACATACAGAAACATTTAATCCTAATCGAAACAGTAGTTTGATTCTTACCTAAATTAATCCTATGTGTAGGTAGTTGTATTTGGTTTTGATTTGTTCAATAATTCTTCTTTCAAGGATTTTGATTCTTTGTTTTCCTCCAGAGAGGGAAACAGTTTTCTCAACAGTTTTAATGTGATAATTATTCTGTTCTTCAAATGTGCCATTGCTATATATTTCTGTTATAGGCAAGGCTGGCATCTTCCAGTTGGATATGGCTTGGTCAAAGTTTTCATACACCTTTTCTTTAGAATTTTTTATTTTTTCTGGATTTTCTTTAGCTATACTGGGATGAAGAAAGCTGGACAAAGCAGATTGGTAAGATGAGGAAGATGAAGTAGACCTATCAGAAGGATACTGAAATGACTTAAACCAATTCTTATAAATTTTTGTTTTTTCCTTAGAATTTCCATTTGAGTGGGTCGTTAAAAGCAGAAAAAGTTCTGTCAACGATTTATAGACCTTAATGCCTGATCACAGCCAGAATGGGACTTACAACGCGACCACACTTTTTTAAAAATAAACGAGGCACAAAAGTGGAAAATAAGAAGGAAAATAAAAGCTCTAAAGAGAATTGGATAAATCAACTATGTTAAAAAACTTTAGATCCTAGATAATAGATTTAATTCGTCTTGCTATTAAAAGGTCTTGGCAAAGATTTAAACCCAAGATAATAATTCTAATGCTTCATTCAAAAGGTTACAATATTCTCTTACACAATTACACAAGGATACTAATGTAGATCTCCTAATAGTATGTATGCGGGTAACAAGATATCTTCCTGCAGCTATATTTTCGTCTATTTGTCGGATAACATTTTTAATCTTCTAAGCTAATTTTCACGACGTCTGAGATCACGCAATAATTCTTCTCTCCTAGCAGAACAAGGAGGCATCTCAGAAGGCCATCGCTTGTAATTTTGACTCTGTCCTGAATACTTCTAATTGGAACATAGCATAGGTTTGAATCAAAATTATTCTTCGTCTTTCATATTGTTGATGTCGTGGGTTATTTCTATGAGTGCATGTTTGCAGGTGTCGTCATATGTTTTCAAGAAGAATTTCTATTTTTCTCAATGTTTGAACATCATCATAATACTTCTTAAGCAAAGCAAGACGATTAGACATATTGTATAAAAAGAAACAACATGATTAGATAATAACAATCTTATATTGACAAACTCATAAAAGCTTTATTACTTATAGACAGCTTACAATACTTCAAGCTTAAGAAGCTCCTATTCTTCACACCTTGATTTTCTGATTCAAGTCTAAGCTTTAATACTCTATAGGCTTACAAGCTCACACTTGCAGCTTCTATATTTTGATTTCAAATGTCGATGATCTAAAATGAAAACACAGAGCTCCTTGTAAAGATGGAGCAAGGGCACAATGGATAAACTCTCTTCCGACCAAAAAAGGACAACACACAAAGAAAAAGGACTTTTTGCAGACACAACCTTCCAAACCAACTTTACAAAAAGAGATTCCCCACTTGGCGACACAGTAAAAAGATACAATAAGTGAAGCATCTTTTGACCAATGGGATGCACACTAAGAACAACTTTATCTTCTTTTGAAAATTCTAAGACATATGGCAGTATACCCCCACCAAAAGAGCAACACCATCTTTTTTGGCTTGATAATAGAGGTGTCTTTTGACTGGATGGGACAACAAAGACAGTTTGTCTTGTACATCCATTATATCCAATTAGACCAATTCCTCTAGTTGCTCCAATTCGTCCAGTTTGTCCAATTTGTCCAGTTGGTCCAGTTGGTCCGGTTTCTCCAATTCGTCCAGCTGGTCCAGTTCGTCAAGTTCTTCCTGTTTGTCCATTATGTCCATCTCGGCCAATTCATCTAGTTGGTCCAATTCGTCCAGTTTGTTTAGTTTGTCAAGTTTATCCGGTTTGTTCAGTTCGGACAATTTGTCTAGTTGGTACAGTTGGTCCAGTTTTTCGAGTTCCTCCAATTCGTTTAGTTTGTTATGTTCCTCCAGTTTGTCCAGTTCGTCCAGTTTGTCCAGATCATCCATGTAACGCCCCGCCCTTTTTCACTCGCTTTTCCTTTTCGAAAATCAGAGTCTATTTTTTTTTTTTAATAACAGAGTAGAGTGATAGAGAGCGGGACGTCACGACGCGAGCTAAGTCCGAACTTCTAAAGTCCGACCCTTAACTGGCCAACCCTATGTGTGCATGGACTTAGTCCATGAAAACGGTTCACACATAGCAGTATAAACATGCGGAATAAAAATCATAACATGCAGAAACATAATAGAACACAGTTCTATTCCATTCAGATAGCAAAGTACGTCAAGTCCTTAATCATCATTATCATAACGCTATTATCAAATGAAACATCCAACCATAGCAAATTCATCTAAGTTATTACAATCCGAATTCTAGATACTCAAATACAAGCCCATGAGTATCTTAAACAAAATATAAACTATAATCCTCCAAGCTCCGATGCCTGGCCCGTTTCGCGTTCATCGTTCCACTCGTTTCCTGTATCATCATCCACTAGGGTAGAAGTAGGGCGTTAGAATAGCGCGCCAAATAGGTATTCCAATTAGGGTTGACACATGGGTTAGTACCAAAAATCCATATAATAAATAATACCATACTTATAAAGCATCGTATCCAAAACAGTATATGATAATATTGATCCAATCATACCAATAAAAACTAAAAACCTTGCATGATAATAAAGATCATAATCATGCCGATTCAATGCCATGCCATGCTATCATATGCAATGAGTCCCACCCATCACATGTACATAAAAGTACCCACCACATAGGTCTTTCGGACGCCCCGACGGAGTGTGGACCCTCCGGTTACATTTCATACATAGTATCCTCTTGATGGAATGCTCCTCATCAAGGTATCCCCCACGATTCTATTACGGACGCCCCGACGGAGTGTGGATCTCCGGTTACATTTCACACATAGTATACTCTTGATGGAATGCTCCTCATCAAGGTATCCCCCCACGAATGTTTTACGGACTCCTCGACGGAGTGTGGGTCTCCGGTTACCGTTCATCCCTCCCATGCCAAGCATGAGATGCAAATGTCCACATGCTATGCAATTATACAAATCATAGCATTTAAAAGCTCATATTTGAAACATATACAACACATGCTATTTTATCATATAAACAAAGAATTTAAAACTCACATTTTGAAACATACCCTTTGCAATATAAATTCATCAAATAAGATAAGAAAACATTGTACATAAACCCATGGTTTCAAAGAGGTGGAATCCTACCAAAGACCGCTAACGTGTCCTTGCCTCTTTCGTCCGGTAACCGCTCACGATCTTAAACACCTTGTGAGGTCCCGTTACCTTATAATATAACAATCAATCAAAACCAAGTCCCACTTGATTTACAATGTTTTAAGTCTATAAACCAATCCCCATGGGGTTCGGCCATGGTCCATTTTCACACTTATTTACCAAATTGCCATTGGTCTAATCTTTAGTTAATATTTCATTTTAATAGGCCAAACATAGTCCCTATGTCAACCAAACAATTCCCATGGGGTTCGGCCATATACCATGGCCGAACCCATGGTCCATTAATTCAGTTAATTACAATAATGCCATTGTAAATATCCATAGCCATTTACCTTCCTTATTTTCATAAAGCTTAAGTTCCAAAATAATCCATACAATAATTCATGGGGTTCGGCCATACACCATGGCCGAATCCTATGTCCAATATTTTTACATATTTACAAGATTGCCATTGATTCCCTCATTCACTTAAATCTACCATAACTAGATCCTATATAAATTCCTTAACCAATCAAGTCCATAAAATAAACCTCATGGGGTACACCATGGCCGAACCCATGATCCTCCATTTTGGCATGTATTTAAAACTTTGCCATTACCTTCATCAATAATCCATAATTAGAAGGTTTCCAACTTTATCATCCACCTTTCCATAATTAGAAGGTTTCCAAATTTATCATCAATCCTTCCATAATTAGAAGGTTTCCAAATTTAATCATCAATCCTTGATCTTCCATTTAATCAATGAACATTCATCTATAATCTTCCATTATTTAAGTCTATTAAAATTCAATAATAGTACCAACATAACTCCATGGGGTTCGGCCATACACCATGGCCGAACCCTATGGTTTTTATCATTCAAAACTCCATTAAAAATTATCAAAGCTCTTCCATATTTTTCCATCCAACGGTTCATTGAAAACAACACAATTATCCATTCCTTTTCCTCCATGGGGTTCGGTCATACACCATGGCCAAACCCTATGGTTCCATACTTCCTCTTTTAAATCAAATCAAACATATTAACATTCATCCCTTTAATCTTGTTCCATGGGGTTCAGCCTTACACCATGGCCGAACCCTATGGTTCTTTTCTTTTAATCAAAGACAAGATTAACAAATACTAACCGGTTCCGCGATTCCTTGGGTTTTCCTTTGCTCCGATTGGTTCTTCCGATCTTCTTCTTCCTTGGCCTTCTCCTCTCCTTCTTCATGTTCTTTTAACACAGCCAAGAACACGTTCTTGTGCTGTGCCCCCTTGCTGATTGCCCTCTCATTGAATGAATATTGCCGTATGCACTATTTTTCCTTGATTGTGTGTGCCGTGCGCCTCTCTCCCTTTCTTCTATAAAAACTTCCTCTTGATGCTATTTTTAGAAGTCACCATGCGCCCCTTCTTCCTCTTTCTTTATAACTTCCATTCGGTCTATCTTGCTTGAAATGGCAATTGCCATTTTTTAACTAGGAAGGGACTCCCTTTTGGCGCAACTCTCCTAACAAGGAAAGGACTCTTCTTTTCTCAAAAGATACTCTATCCTATCTTCACGAATTGTGCATATCCCATGGATATGAATATGTCACACTCGGCCATGCATCCTTTTAATTTAATCTTAGATATGCAACCTAATAATCGGCCATGCACAATTGTCCCATTCCTTATTTATTTAATATTGCATTGCTAATTAAAATTCAACCCCATTTCATTTTACTGAAACCAATTCCAAAACCGCTGGGTCCTAATTGGGCCAATGACCCAATACTTTACCCATATAAAAATCCATATCTAATAATTCACAAATTGAATGGGTATATTCATATATATTAATAAATTAAAAATCCGGGGTGTTACAATACAACCCTCTTTTTAAAATTTTCATCCCGAAAATCGAGTGAAGTAGGGTTTCAAACATTTACATAAATAGCTCAGGATAAGTTTTTCTCATTTCCGACTCGAGTTCCCATGTAGCTTCCTCAAGGCCATGTTGATCCCATACCACCTTGACAAACTGGATCGCTCGGTTCCGTAATACCCTTTGTTCTGTGTCCACCACTCGGACAGGCTTTTCGACGTACGTCACGTCGCTCTGGACCTCTATGTCTTATACGTTTAGTACGTGAGAAGGATCAGGATTGTACTTCCTCAACATCGATATATGGAACACATCGTGTAAAGATGTCAACTGTGATGGGAGTGCCAATTGATAAGCCATGTCCCCCATCCTTCTTATGATTGAAAACAGTCCGACATATCTTGGCGACAATTTCCCCTTCTTTCCAAGTCTCATGTGTCCCTTTCGTGGCGAGACTTTCAAGAACACCATGTCTCCCACTTCAAATTCAAGGAACCTCCTCCTTTTGTCAGCATAGCTCTTCTGGCGACTCTGTGCAGTCAATAGATGCTGCCGTATCAACTATATTTGCGCTATAGTCTCTACAACCAACTCAGGTCCAATCAGTACAGGCTCACCGGCCTCTGTCCAGCACACTGGTGACCTACATGGTCTACCATATAATGCCTCAAATGGTGCCATTTGGAGGCTTGCCCGGTAACTGTTGTTGTATGAGAATTCTACCAACGGCAAGTGATCCTCCCATCCACCCTTGAAATATAGCATACATGCTCTCAGCATATCCTCCAGTGTCTGTATTGTCCTCTCAGACTGTCCATCAGTCAGTGGATGGAATGTTGTACTAGTCAATAAGTCTATTCCCATGGCTACCTGCATGCTCTGCCATACTCTACCAGTGAATCGACCATCTCTGTCAGACACAATACTCTGAGGAATACCATGCAATCTGATGATATCCTTGATATACAGCCGACCTAAAGTCTCAGATGAGTCTATCATCCTGATGGGAATGAAATGTGCAGACTTGGTCAGTTGGTCTACCACGACCCATATCGCATCATTGCCCTTTGAAGACCTTGGCAACCCTGTAACAAAATCCATGGAGATGTGCTCCCATTTCCATGCCGGCACTGGTAAGGTTTAAGTAACCCTAGTGGTTTCTGATGTTCCGTGTTAACCTGTTGACACGTTAAACAATAAGCCACAAATTCTGCCACATCCTTCTTGAGTTCGTGCCACCAGTAATGCCTCTTCACGTCGTGATACATCTTGGTGCTACCCGGATAAATGGAGAGTTTGGTCTGATGTACCTCAACCAGTAACTCTTTTCTGCAGCTCTTAGGTACATAAATCCTTCCTCGGAATAAAAGACCATGTTCCGGTCGTAATTCCCATTCTGGTTTGACTTCACTAGTAGACATCTTAGCCCATATCTCTTCCACTTCTGGGTCTGTCCGCTGTTCCTGTTCAATCTTGGTAACCATGTTGGACCTTATGATCAAATTGTACATACTCCCATGGTTATTGATATACAAGTTGAACTCTCGAATGGTATTCAACATGTCCCATTCTGTCATGATCAAACATGCCACTAATGCATGTGATAAACGGCTGAGGGCATCCGCCACCTTGTTCGCCTTGCCAGGGTGATAACGAAGTGCGAACTCATAATCTGCCAAATATTCCATCCATCTGCGCTGCCTTAGGTTAAGCTCTTTCTGATCAAACAAGTATTTCAAGCTCTTATGATCTAAAAACACTTCAAATTTCTCGCCATATAAATAATGTCTCCAGCTTTTGAGAGCAAAGACCACTGCGGCTAGTTCAAGATCGTGCGTAGGATAGAGACGTTCATGTATTTTCAATTGTCTTGAACCATAAGCCACCACACGATGAGTTTGACTAAGGACACACCCGAGTCCTTCTCCTGAAGCGTCGTATTGTACTTCATAACCCTTGCCTCTTTCTGGCAAAATCAAAATAGGAGCCCTTGTAAGTCTCTCTTCAGCGTTTCAAATCTCCGGTTGCACAAATCTGACCACTCAAATTTGACTCCTTTCTGAGTGAGTCGAGTCAGTGGAGATGCAATCTTGGAGAAGTCCATGATAAATTTCTTGTAGTAACCAGCCAATCCCAAAAAGCTACGGATCTCGGTTACATTCTTTGGTGCTTTCCATTCTCCCACTGCCGCCACTTTAGCCGGATCCACGGCTATACCATCTTCTGATATAACATGTCCCAAAAAGTTAACCTTGGGTAGCCAGAATTCACATTTGCTAGCTTTGGCATATACTTTGTTCTTCCTCAAAGTATCCAGAACTATCCTCAGGTGCTCAGCGTGCTCTTCCTTACTTTTGGAATAAATTAGGATGTCATCAATAAACATAATAACAAATTGGTCCAAGTAAGGATGGAAGATCCTGTTCATTAAATCCATGAACACAGCCGGTGCATTGGTGAGTCCAAACGGCATGACTACAAACTCAAATAATCCATACCGCGTTCTGAAAGTTGTCTTTTCTATATCCTCCTCTGTAACCGGATTTGGTGGTATCTGGACATCAAATCAATCATAGAGAAATGAGTGGAACCTCTAAGTTGATCAAATAAATCATCGATCCTGGGTAGAGGGTACTTGTTTCTGACTGTCAGCTGAATCAGTTTTCGATAATCCACACACATACGGAGTGAACCATCTTTTTCCTTCACAAATAAAACTGGAGCTCCCCAAGCCGATGTACTGTTCCGATGCACCCCAATCTAAGCAGTCCATCAATCTACTTCTTTATCTCGAACATCTCTGCTGGTGCCATCCGGTAATGTGGTAATGACACTGGTGCAGTGCTAGGATACAACTTGATTTCAAAATTGATCTCCCTCATGGGAGGCAAACTCGGGAGTTCCTTTGGAAAAACGTCTGCATAGTCCCTTACTATTTCCGGAAGTTTAGTCACCGGTGTCTTGTTAATTTGGATACTGTTCAATACTAGGTGATTCAACCCTTCATGCAATCTGCTTTGTTTATCAGTACGTACGTACCACATGTTGTTTTCCTTCAGGTTACCAAAATGTCACCCTACGGCGATAACAATCAATGTTGGCCTTAAAGCTAGCCAACCAAACCATGCCGAAAATAATATCATATTCTGACATATCGAGTACCAAATAATTGAACTCAAATCTGAGTCCAGCAAGTTTAGTATTCACTTCTGTGCATATAAGCCCCAATGATGTGTCTCCAACGAGGGATACAATGGTGAGTGATGTGGACAGTTTTTGTACCAATGTACCAGTAGCAGTTATAAATGCAGCAGATATGAAAGAGTGGGATGCTCCCGAATCAAATAATGTAAAGGCGTAGGAACTACTGACTACTAGCATACTTTGAATCATAGAATGATCCTCTGCTGCTGAAGGTGCTAAGGTGAATAACCATCCAGATCTTGTAGGCGGCCGTCCCGCCTGGTTAAATGTCTTGCCTCCACGTGAATTAGCTGGCCTAACTGGTGGACAAGATGAACCTCTGGAATATGAGGGTTTGTTGAGTTGTGGACATTCCCTATTAAAATGGCCAGGCTGATCACAATGAAAGCAGTTGCTCACACCTCTGGGAATCTGAGTGACTGATGCAGATGGGGAGGGATGATTGGGATGAAAGCCCCCTGTTAACCCAGTAGATGGTGAGGGTCTGCTAGAATTCGGTCGGAACCTCTTATTGGGCTGAAATGTACCCCTCCCACTCTGAGCTCAGCGATTATCAAAACGCGATAACTCAGCCATCTCCTGCTCTGCTATAGTGGTCCTGCTGACCACCTCTGCCAATGTGGATGCTTTAAATATGGTTACCTTGGCCCTAATGCTTCGCCGAAGGCCCCGCTCAAACTTGCGTGCCCTTCGATACTCTGTATCCACCATATAAAATGCATACACTGATAAACTGAGAAATTCTTGGTGGTACTCTGCCACTGTCATGGTACCTTGTATCAAAGATAGAAAAGCCTGGGTCTGGCGCTCCTTCTCCTCCTCAAGAAAATAATGTTCCAGGAAGGTAGCTGAGAACTGCTCCCAAGTCATCACAGTCCTCTCTCCTTCAGGAAAAAGTGTCTGCTGCTTCTCTACCACCTTCCACCATTTACCGGCATTGTTGATCAGCTGTGACATGGCTAGTAAAATTTTATCAGCATGACTCTTGATCTTGAGTAGGGTCAGGATCTGTGTAATCTTCTTAAGCCAATTTTCCGCTCAGACTACCCCTTCTCTCCCTTTGAAGTAAAGAGGGCGCTGCTGCTGGAAGTCCCTGACCATGCTCCTATCATTGGTTTCCTTGGTGGTTCCATTGTCGTTCAAGTGTTGTTGAAGCACTGAAGTGACCACCGCTTGAACCAGGTTTTACAATTCATGAGGCACCACCGGTATGTTCACGCTGCTTTCTTCTTCCTCCTCTTGGTGGGATGGTTGTTCCTCCTCATGGTGAGACTGTCTTTCCTCCTCATGGTGAGATTGTCATTCCTCCTCATTTCGAGGATGTTCTACCTCCTTTTCACCCCCACTTGGGTTTTGTCGGGTATTTCTCCTTGGCCTTCCCCTTGGAGCCATTTTTCCCTAAGCCATTAAAAAAATATTATGGCTTAGCTTCCATCATAAAAATTTGTATTTCCTACTTTTTGGGGAAAATTTCCAAATAAGCACTCTTAATTTTTGCTTTGTTTCTGGGGAAATACATCCTATGTTGCTATGTTTGATAATCCGATTATTTTGACTGCATTTCCTTTGCTATCATCCGTTTGAGTCTAACGAAGTAAATTAATGCACTAGACCAGATTAATTTACTCCGAAAGATTTAATGTTTCGGGTTCGCTCTGATACCAACTGTAACGCCCCGCCCTTTTTTACTTGCTTTTCCTTTCCGAAAATCAGAGTCTATTTTTTTTTATAACAGAGTAGAGCGATAGAGAGCGGGACGTCACGACTCGAGCTAAGTCCGACCCTTAACTGGCCAACCCTATGTGTGCATGGACTCAGTCCATGAAAACGGTTCACACATAGCAATATAAACATGCGGAAACATAATAGAATACAGTTCTATTCCATTCAGATAGCAAAGTACGTCAAGTCCTTAATCATCATTATCATAACGCAATTATCCAATAAAACATCCAAACATAGCAAATTCATCTAAATTATTACAATTCGAACTCTAGATACTCAAATACAAGCCCATGAGTATCTTAAACAAAATATAAACTATAATCCTCCAAGCTCCGATGCCTGGCCCGTTTCGCGTTCATCGTTCCCCTCGTTTCCTGTATCATCCATTAGGGTAGAAGTAGGGTGTTAGAACAACGCGCCCAGTAGGTATTCCAATTAGGGTTAACACATGGGTTAGTACCAAAAATCCATATAATAAATCATACCATACTTATAAAGCATCGTATCCAAAACAGTGTATGATAATAGAGATCCAATCATACCGATAAAAACCAGAAACCTTGCATGATAATAAAGATCATAATCATGCCGATTCAATGCCATTCCATGCTATCATATGCAATGAGTCCCACCCATCACATGTACATAAAAGTATCCACCACATAGGTCTTTCGGACGCCCCGACGGAGTGTGGACCCTTCGGTTACATTTCATAGATAGTATGCTCTTGATGGAATGCTCCTCATCAAGGTATCCCCCACGATTCTATTACGGACGCCCCGACGGAGTGTGGATCTCCAGTTACATTTCATACATAGTATCCTCTTGATGGAATGTTTCTCATTAAGTTATCCCCCCACGAATGTTTTACGGATGCTCCGACGGAGTGTGGGTCTCCGGTTACCGTTCATCCCTCCCATGCCATGCATGAGATGCAAATGTCCACATGTGATGCAATTATACAAATCATAGCATTTAAAAGCTCATATTTGAAACATATACAACACATGCTATTTTATCATATAAACATAGCATTTAAAAGTCACATTTTGAAACATAACCTTTGCAATATAAATTCATCAAATAAGATAAGAAAACATTGTACATGAACCCATGGTTTCAAAGAGGTGGAATCCTACCAAAGACCGCTAACGTGTCCTTACGTCTTTCGTCCGGTAACCGCTCACGATCGTAAACACCTTTTGAGGTCCCGATACCTTATAATTTAACAATCAATCAAAACCAAGTCCCACTTGATTTACAATGTTAAACCAATCCCCATGGGGTTCGTCCATGGTGTATGGCCGAACCCATGGCGTACCATTTTCACACTTATTTGCCAAATTTCTATTGGTTTAATCTTTAGTTAATATTTCATTTTAATAAGCCAAACATAGTCCCTATGTCCACCAAACAATTCCCATGGGGTTCGGCCATACACTATGGCCGAACCCATGGTCCATTAATTCAGTTAATTACAATAATGCCATTGTACATATCCGTAGCCATTTACCTTCCTTATTTTCATAAAGCTTAAGTTCCAAAATAATCCATACAATAATTCATGGGGTTCGGCCACACACCATAGCCGAATCCTATGGCCAATATTTTCACATATTTACAAGATTACCATTGATTCCCTCATTCATTTAAATCTACCATAACTAGATCCTATATAAATTCCTTAACCAATCAAGTCCATAAAATAAACCTCATGGGGTTCGGCCATACACCATGGCCGAACCCATGATCCTCCATTTTGGCATGTATTTACAACTTTGTCATTACTTTCATCAATAATCCATAATTAGAAGGTTTCCAATTTTATCATCCACCCTTCCATAATTAGAAGGTTTCCAAATTTATCATCAATCCTTCCATAGTTAGAAGGTTTCCAACTTTATCATCCACCCTTCCATAATTAGAAGGTTTCCAAATTTATCATCAATCCTTCCATAATTAGAAGGTTTCCAAATTTATCATTAATCCTTGACCTTCCATTTAATCAATGAACATTCATCTATAATATTCCATTATTTAAGTCCATTAAAATTCAATAATAGTACCAACACAACTCCATGGGGTTCGGCCATACACCCCGACTGAACCCTATGGTTTTTATCATTCAAAACTCCATTAAAAATTATCAAAGCTCTTCCATATTTTTCCATCCAACGGTTCATTGAAAACAACATGATTATCCGTTCCTTTTCCTCCATGGGGTTCGGCCATACACCACGGCCGAACCTGTGGTTCCATACTTCCTCTTTTAAATCAAATCAAACATATTAACATTCATCCCTTTAATCTTGTTCCATGGGGTTCGGCCTTACACCATGGCCGAACCCTATGGTTCTTTTCTTTTAATCACAGACAAGATTAACGAATACTAACCGGTTTCGCGATTCCTTGGGTTTCCTTGTCTCCGATTGGTTCTTCCGATCTTCTTCTTCCTTGGCCTTTTCCTCTCTTTCTTCTTGATCTTTAAACACAGCCAAGAACATCTTCTTGTGCTGTGCACCCTTGCTGGCTGCCCTCTCATTGAATGAATATTGCCGTATGCACTATTTTTCCTTGATTGTGTGTGCCGTGTGCCTCTGTCCCTTTCTTCTATAAAAACTTCCACTTGATGCTATTTTTAGAAGTCACCATGCGTCCCTTCTTCCTCTTTCTTTATAAACTTCCATTCGTCCTATCTTGCTTGAAATGACAATTGCCATTTTTTAACTAGGAAGGAACTCCCTTTTGGCGTAACTCTCCTAAGAAAGAAAGGACTCTTCTTTTCTCAAAAGATACTCTATCCTATCTTCATGAATTGCGCATATACCATGGATATGAATATGTCACACTCGGCCATGCATCCTTTTAATTTAATCTTCGATATGCAACCTAATAATCGGCCATGCACAAGTATCCCATTCCTTATTTATTTAATATTGCATTGCTAATTAAAATTCAACCCCATTTCATTTTACTGAAACCAATTCCAAAACCGTTGGGTCTTAATTGGGCCAATGACCCAATACTTTACCCATATAAAAATCCATATCTAATAATTCACAAATTGAATGGGTAAATTCATATATATTAATAAATTAAAAATCCAGGGTGTTACAGTCCAGCTTGTCCAGTTCTTCCAGTTTGTCCAGTTCATCCAGTTTGTTCGGATCGTCTAGATTTTCCAGTTCGTTCAATTTTTCCTGTTTGTCCATTTTTCCCATCTCGCCCACTATGTCTCTTTTGTCCAGTTCGTCCAGTTCTTCCTGTTCGTCCATTACGTCCAATTCATGCAATTCCTATAGTTTGGTCCAATTCGTCCAATTTATCAATTTGTTTCGTTTATCCAAGTCGTCAAGTTTGTCCAGTTTCTCCAATTTGCCCAATTGGTCCAATTTTTCGAGTTCATCTAGTTCGTTTAGTTTGTTATGTTCATCCAGTTTGTCCAGTTCGTCGTGTATGTCTCATTAGTCAAATTGGTCCAATTTGTCCTGTACGTTGTTTAGTTTCTCCAGTTTGTCTAGTACATCCAATTTGTCCAGTTGGTCCCATTCGTCTGGTTTCTCCAATTCATCCAGTTGGTTTAGTTCGTCAAGATCTTCCTATTTGTCCATTATGTGCAACTCGTCCAATTCATCTAGTTGGTCCAATTTGTCCAATATGTCCAGTTTGTTCAGTTTGTCCAGTTCGTCCAATGTCTCTAGTTTCTCCAGTTTGTCCAGTGTCTCCAATTCGCCTAATTCGTCCAGTTCATATTGTTCTTCCAGTTTGTCTGTTATGTCCGAGTCGTCCAATTCATCTAGTTCATCCAATTCATCCAGTTTGTTCAGTTCGTCAAGTCTGTCTAGTTTGTCCAGTTCGTCCAATTTGTCCAGTTGGTATAGGTGGTCTAGATTTTCGAGTTCTCCAGTTCGTTTACTTTGTTATGTTCGTCCAGTTCGTCCATATTTTCCAATTCATTCAGTTTGTCATGTTTGAACTTTTTTTCCAGTTCGCCCAGTATCTCTCCTTTGTCCAGTTGGTCCAGTTCTACCTGTTCGTCCATTATGTCCAATTCCTCTAGTTGGTCCAATTCGTCCAGTTTGTCCAATTTGTTTAGTTTGTCCAGTTCGTCCAATTTTTCTAGTTCATCCAGTTTTTCGAGTTCGTCCAATTTTTCCAATTGGTCCAGCTTTTCGAGTTCATCTAGTTCGTTTAGTTTGTTATGATCATCCAGTTTATCCAGTGCGTCCAAATTTTCCAATTTGTCCTGTTTGTATAGTTTTTCTAGCTCGCCCAGTATGTCTCGTTAGTCAAGTTGGTCCTGTTCGTCCTGTACATCCATTATGTCCAATTCGTCCAATTCCTCTAGTTGGTCCAATTCGTCCAGTTTGTTCAATTTTTTTAGTTGGTCTAGTTTGTCCAATTTGTCCTGTATGTCCAATTTGTCCAGTTGGTCCACTTCGTCCGATTTCTCTAATTCGTTCAGCTGGTCCAGTTCGTCAAGTTCTTCCTGTTTGTCCATTATGTCCAACTCGTCCAATTCATCTAGTTTTTCCAATTCGTCTAGTTTGTACAGTTCGTCAAGTTTGTCCAGTTCGTCCAGTGTCTCTAGTTTCTTCAGTTTGTCCAATTTCTCCAATTCGTCCAATTCCTCAAATTCGTCCAGTTCATATTGTTCTTCCAATTTGTCTGTTATGTCCGAGTCGTCCAATTCATCTAGTTCATCCAATTCGTCCAGTTTGTTCAGTTCGTCAAGTCTGTCTAGTTTGTCCAATTTGTCCAGTTGGTATAGGTGGTCTAGATTTTCGAGTTCGTCCAGTTCGTTTACTTTGTTATGTTCGTCCAGTTCGTCCATATTTTCCAATTCATTCAGTTTGTCATGTTTGAACTTTTTTCCAGTTCGCCCAGTATCTCTCCTTTGTCCAGTTGGTCCAGTTCTACCTGTTCGTCCATTATGTCCAATTCATGCAATTCCTCTAGTTGGTCCATATCGTCCAGTTCGTCCAATTTGTTTAGTATGTCCAGTTCGTCCAATTTATCCACTTGGTCCAGCTTTTCGAGTTCGTCTAGTTCGTTTAGTTTGTTATGATCATCCAGTTTGTCCAGTGTGTCCAGATTTTCCAATTTGTCTTGTTTGTCTAGTTTTTCTATCTCGTCCAGTATGTCTCGTTAGTCAAGTTGGTCTTGTTCATCCTGTACATCCATTATGTCCAATTCGTCCAATTCCTCTAGTTGGTCCAATTCGTCCAGTTTGTCCTATTTGTTTAAATTTGGTGTAGAAACTTAGGAGAATTTCATTGGTATAGAGATGTATTCCTATCTAAAGTTTACCAACTCAATGATTGCAATTCTGATATTTGGAAAGAAAGATTTATTTCAGGATTACCACCCTTATTTGCTGAAAAGGTGTGTAATTCCTTGAGAGAAAAAATGCATGGTACTATTAATTACAGTATGCTGATGTTCGGAGGAATTATACAAAGAATTAACAAAGTTGGCATGACTCTTTGTACTGATTTAAAGATCAATAAACAAGCTGAAAAAATGAGAAAATATTCTGGAGATAAAGAATTAGGAGATTTTTGTTTCCAGTTTGGTTTAGATAAAACCCTTCCGTTCTAGATTTACTCCGGATAGAAGAAATAAAATGGTAAACAAAAAAACCCGGAAGATATAAAAATCAGAGAAAATCCAATGAACTCATCCCATTCAAAAGAAAATCTAGGAAATATTTCAAAAAGAAATACATAAAAGAAAATGTTCCAACTTGTTATACTTGAGGGAAAAAGGGTCATTATTCAAATAAATGCTTTAAAAAATAAAATTCCTCTAAAAAGAAACTTAGAAAAATCAATAACAAAAATGAAGAAGAAAATACTGAAAAAGAACAATCTGATTCAAGTTCCTCAAAAGAAGAAGAAGAATATGAATCTGATTCATCAACTGACATTGATGAAAATAATCCCCAGGTTCAGCTCATTAAACAATTTCAATCATGTACATGTGTAACACCCTGCCCTTCTCGCATCGAAATCAACACCTATTTTTTTCTTTAATAAAATATCAGAGTATGAGCAAGAGCGGAATGTCACGACGCGAGCTAAGTCCGAACTTCCAAGTCCGACCCTTAACTGGCCAACCCTATGTGTGCATGGACCAAGTCCAGGAAAACAGTTCACACATAGCCATACGATACACATGCGGAATAAATCATCATTGCGGAATCATGATAAAACTCATATCCAAACGATTTGATAGCAAAGTACTTAGTCAATAAATCAAATCACACTATCCAACTAATTATCCAAATAATATCCAAGCATAGCAAAATATCTAAGTTATTACATTCCGAAACTTAGATACTCGATACTCTAAATACAAGTCCATGAGTATCATTATTCAAAACAATAAAATAAAACATCCAAGCTCCTATGCCTGGCCTTCCTTCTGTTCCCCGTTTTCCTCATTTCCTGCATCATTCACTACAGGGTAGAAGTAGGGCGTTAGAACAATGTGCCCAGTAGGTATTCCAGTTAGGGCTAACACATGGGTTAGTACAAAAAATCCAGATATAACATATAACAGAAATCAAGGGTAATAAATCATAATATACTCATAAAACATGATATCCAAATCAGGGTATGATAATTAGAGATCCAATCATACTGATAAAATCCAAAACCTTGCATGATAATAAAATCATAATCATGCTAATTCAATGCCATGCCATGCTATCATATGCAATGAGTCCCACCCATCGCAAACACATGGTATCCACCTGATGGAATTCTCCTCATCAAGGTATGCCCCACAGATGCCTTACGGACGTTCCGACGGAGTGTGGGCTCCAGTTACACAGTATCCTCTTGATGGAACTCTCCTCAACAAGGTAATCCTCCTGGTGGGATTTTCATCACCAACGCAGGCCCCACAATTGCCTTACAGGCTTTCCGACGGAGTGTGGGCTCCAGGTACCTGTCAATCCTCCCATGGCATGCATGAGATGCAATGCCAATATGCTATGCAAATAAAGCAAATCATGGCATTTAAAATCACATATTTAAAACATATAATTTTGCATCATAAAACATCATAAATGAAGTAAGAACAATGTACATAAGCCCATGGTTTCAAAGAGGTGAATCCTACCAAAGACCGTTATATGTCTTTTCGTCTTTCGTCCAAGAATTGATCACCGATCGCGCACCACTTGCGAGATCCCGTTACCTTATAATAAACAATTTATTATAATCAAGTCCCACTTGATTTTCACAATTCCAAGTCCATAAACAAAACCCCATGGGGTTCGGCCATACACCATGGCCGAAACCCATGGTCTACCATTTTTGTCCATAATTACAATAATGCCATTGAGCCTAACCATAGACTTCTTTCTTCCTTAGATTTCAAATAATCCATTCATACTTCCAAAGCACATAATCCCATAAAATAATTCATGGGGTTCGGCCATACACCATGGCCGAACCCAATGTTCCATATTTTTCACATAATTACAAAAATGCCATGGCTATTATTCCATAGTCCCATCTTTTCCATCATTAAACAGTTGTCTAAGTTAATGTCTAGTCCATAAATCATCATAGGTCTATAAAATAAGTTTCATGGGGTTCGGCCATACACCATGGTTGAACCCATGATCCTCCAATTCAACCTTTATTTACAACCTTGCCACTCCTTAAAATTAACCAATAATCCGATCCTTGGATCATTAAACATAAACCATAATTTGATTCATGGGGTTGGCCCATACACATGGTCGAACCCATGATGCCTAAATTTCCTTAAACAATCTCTACCCTTCCATAATTGGAAGGTTTCCATAATTAAACTCCAACTTTCCATAAATGGAGGGTTTCCATAATTAGCAACTACCTTCCATAATTGGAAACTTTCTAAGATTAGAAAAATCCTTTCCGAAATTGGAGTGCTTTCCAATTTAGCCACCCGTTCCATACATGGAAGCTTTCTACTTTTAGGAACTCCTTCCATAAATGGAAGCCTTCTAAGTTTAGAAACCCCTTTCCTTAATTAGATAGTTTCCTATTTAATCTTCTTTCCAAATCCATCCACCATTCCAAAATTACCCCATGGGGTTCGGCCATACACCATGGCCGAACCCTATGGTTCATGATCTTGGCCATTGGTTTAGATCCAATTAAAATCCATCACCAATCCATAAAAATGTTTGGTCAGCCCTTCTTTTTTTATTATTTTAGATCCAACAACTTAGCCACCCTCCATAAATAACAAGGTTTCCATTACCAAATTGGAAAGTAAATGTAAAAGGATGGACTTAGATCTCCAAGGGTGGGGTTCGGCCACACACCATGACCGAACCTCACCCTTGGAGATCTAAGTTCATCCTTTTACATTTACTTTCCAATTTGGTAAATCAACTCCATGGGGTTCGGCCATACCCCATGGCCGAACCCTATGGTCCTAGGTCTTCTCTTTTTAAATCCCATAATACTCAATTAATAATCATGGATCTTCCATTTAATCCACTCAAATTTACATATCATTTACACCAAACAATCTCCATGGTTTTCATTCTTAAAAACTGACAATTAATTCAAAACTTTCCATGGGGTTTGGCCATGCACTATGGCGGAACCCTATGGTTCTTTCTTTTCCATTTAACCCATCAAATCATCATCTTTCTCCATGGGGTTCGGCCAACCACCATGGCCGAACCCTATGTCCTTTTGTTTCATAAAATAAAATTATTTAAACAATTAGATACTAACCTCTTTTCAATTCCTTGCTCTTCTAATCTTTCTCCCTTCTTCTTAATTTTTCTCCAAACAAGAACTCCTTCTTGTTGCTACCCTTTCTTCTCTTGCTCTTGCCATGTGAGAGAGAACTTGGGAGAGAGAGAGATGTAAAATTCAGCTAAGGGGGTTGTAAACCGTGCACCCTTTGCTACCTCTCTTCTTTATAATCTTCCTTGATCCCATAATTAGAAGGTGTTTAAGATAAGCAACCCCTAAGGCCGTGTGCCCCCTTGCTATAGATGGCCATGCCGACCTCCCTTGTCAATTTAAGAACCTTCCCTTAATCCTATCTCTATTTAAATTAGATAGTTTCCTTGGCTACCAATCCATGCGCATAATATAGATATAAATATCCAAAATTCAGCCATGCTTAATCTTTTAATTATTTCATAGATATCTCATCCCTTTTTAAATATTCTAGCATACCACTGTGGATTTAAAATCCCACATATCTCTCATGCCCATAATCTATGGATTTCACTTTCAAAATTCAGCCAAGGCAATCTTTTATTAAATTTTTGATAAAACCAATGTCACAATTTAATTGGGTCCTAATTGGGTCATGGCCCAATTCCTTATCCATATAAGATCCAATTCTAAAATTAACAATTTAAAATGGACAATTTTCATATAAACTAATAACCTGAAAATTCGGGGTATTACAACATGTCATTCAGATGATGAAGAATCTGATGGAGAATGGTCGATACCATTTGATGAAGATCTTGGTATCCATATCCGTGTCCTCACAGCCTCTCAAAAATTACTTCTAGAAATGGTTGATAACATACCCGATCCAGAGAAAAAAGTTCAATTTTTAAACCAAATTTCAAAATTGGTGGGAGGAGAAGAAGGAGAAAGTTCACAACCAAAAATATCCTTTGAAGAAGATGAACATGGTGATAAAACACCATAATCCAAAAAGGACAAAAGAGAAAGAAACATTTCACACACCAACCTATTCTATGATTGACCTTATGAATAGAGAAGAAAAAATTCATATTATAAATAAACCCTTAACTCTCTTAGATTTACAAAGAGAATTAAATGATCAGAAGAGAAAACTCCTTGAATTAAGAATAGAGTTAACCAAAAAACAAAATGAGCTTGATGAAAGGTTAACTTGGTTGGAAAATGATGGTGCTATTGAAAAATACGATGAAGAAAAATCTGTCCAAAGAATTAAAAGAGAAATTAGCAAAATCTCTACTTCTGTTATCCCAAAAAGATGTATTTATCAACAATGGAGAATTCAAGTTAAAATAAAGATAAAAAATTTTGAGAAAATAGTCAATGCTATTGTTGATACTGGAACTGATCTAAATGTTATCAGATTAGGTGTTGTTCCAATTGAAGTCACAGATGAATCTAAGCAATTTGTGACAGCAGCAAATGGTACCAGTATGGCAATAGAAAGAAAAATTCCCAATGTCCATGTTTGTTTCCAAGGAGTTTGTGTTACTATACCCTTCATTATTTCAGGAGATATTTTTAATGAAGTACTTTTTGGATGGATCCCTGTTTATCCTTCTAATCCAACCTTTCTCAGTTAACACGAAGGGAATTTCTACAAAAATCAAAGGGGTAGATATAAATCTTGACTTTATTGATGACCCCTGTGAAACAAAAATCCAAAGAATAAATCAAATCATTTCCAACAAAGAAGATTATGTAAAAGGTTTAAAAAATGAAATTAAATCTGTTCAAATAACAAAAGAATTAGAGAAAAAAGAATTTAAAACAAAATTAGAAGAATTCACCAAATAGATTGAAGAAGAATGTTGTTCTGAAATACCATCAGCCTTTTGGAATAGAAAAAGACACATGGTAGGATTACCATATGCAAAAGATTTTAATGAAAAAGATATTCCTACTAAAGCTCATCCATCCCAAATGGATGCTGCTCATTTAATGCTTTGCCAAGAAGAAATCAATGATCTTCTGAAAAAAGGATTAATCAGAAAAAGCAAATCCCCTTGGAGCTGTAGGGCATTTTATGTTGAAAAAACCACTGAAATCGAAAGAGTAGTACCAAGATTAGTAATAAACTATAAACCTTTAAACAAAGTCTTACAGCCTATTAGGTATCCATTACCTAATACCCAGGACTTGCTTAATAGGTTAAACAATGCCAAAGTATTCTCAAAATTTGATTTAAAATCAGGATTTTGGCATATTCAGATAAAAGAAGAAGATAGATATAAAACTGCATTCACCGTTCCTATGGGGCATTATGAATGGAATGCTATGCCTTTCGGATTGAAAAGTGCTCCATCTAAATTTCAGAATATTATAAATAATATCTTCTCGTCTTACACCTAGTTTACTATTGTTTACATTGATGATATTCTTATCTTGTCAGAATCTGTGATACAACATTGGAAACATTTGGGTATTTTCAAAAGAGTCATAAAAGAAAATGGATTGGCTTTATCTAAAAGAAAAATGAATCTCTTTCAGCAAAAAATCAGGTTCTTAGGATTTGAGATCCAAGACAGAAAAATAACTCCAACTAATAGAGTTATTCAATTTACTGATAAATTTTCAGATGAAATTAAGGATAAAAATATGCTGCAAAGATTTCTTGGATGTCTAAATTATGTTGGATTTTTCTATCAAGATTTGGCAAAAGATAGAAAACTTCTCCAGGAAAGGTTAAAGAAAAATCCTAAGGAGTGGACTATCCATCACACTAATACAGTAAAAAAGATTAAAGAAAGAGTTAAAAATCTTCCTTGTAGATATTTATCTGACCCAAAAGCTTTCAAAATAGTTCAAACTGATGCTTCTGATGTCGGATATGATGGAATCCTCTTACAACAAAAAGACTAAAAAGAAGAATTAATAAGATTTAATTCTGGATTATGGAATGAAGCACAGAAGAAATATTCAACCATCAAAAAGGCAGTTCTTGCCATAGTTATTTGTGTGACGAAATTCCAACATGATTTATTAAACAAAGAATTTCTGATCAGAGTTGATAATAAAGCAGCAAAAGAAATTCTAGAAAAAGATGTCAAAAATCTTGTCTCTAAGCAAATATTTGCTAGATGGCAAGCCATTTTGTCAGTTTTTGAATTGTAAATTGAATTTATTAATGGAAATTCTAACTCTCTCCCTGACTTTCTTACTAGAGAATTTCTTCAGGGACGACAAAATGGCAAGTAGCTCTTCCCTGTTCATGCAGAAAAAGGGGCAAGAGAAATTGGTAGATTAAGATGAAAGCCAAAAGGATTTTACTCCAACAAAAGACCCAAGTCAATCAAAATTATATCTTTACACCGGTAACAGAATTCTTGTTGCTTCAGATTGTCTTATGTAAGAAAGATCTGTAGAAGATAATGTTCATTTTCTCTTTGGCAAGGGGCTTCATTATTATTCCCCTAATAAAAGGAAAACCAGAGATTGGTATCTCAATATTTTACATCAAACAAAAAGTGTCCTCATCTTCCATAATAAGAATGCAAATGGTATTATCACCTACTCAAAGTTCACTGTTCTCAAAATCCTTACTGAGGAAGATTGGGATGGTCCCTTGTATATGACAAAGTCAGTCCAATTATACAATTCGACTGAGGTCTTTAACTATTGGAACTATATTGATGCCTGGAAATTTGCTTTGATGTGGCAAAATCGCCAGTATAGTCATTCCTGGTTCATCAGATTCAAAGAGGAAAGCCCTGATGTCACTCCCATTCATCGTAATTTCCCATCCTGGTTTCTCTTCACTTGGTGGTCATATTTTGGTGCTTCTCAAAAAATCTTTCCTGATAATTTTTGTTATTTGTTTATTAAGTTCTCTCAAGTTGAAGAAAAGGTGCCATGTGAAGCCATCAATATGCTTTGCTTCTTTGCTAAATTTCATATCCCTTATATTTTCCAAGGGAAGTTTGAAATAAAAAAGGACTTATATGGTTTACCATCTCTTTACCAGACTTTTTACCAAAAATGGTGGCCAAAAATTGAAAATGATTCTTATGAGAGAATCCTGAATCAAATTTGTCCTCCTGCTAAAGAAGAAATGCCTCTTCCTGAAGAAAAGCCTTTTGAGAATGAAATGATCATGGTTGATCTCTTGGCCAAAAAGATTGCCAAAGAAATTGCTCGAGAAAAATCTCCCGAGCCAATGGACATGTCTGTTGGTTCTGTCAATTTTGAAGAAAAGATTAAACAAATTTTAGAAGAGTATCTCCCAAAGAAAAAGGTTGGTGATCATGATTGGGATAGTAATCATGATCTAGAAGAAAATCTTGATGATGAAGTTGTGCCCCTTGAAAATCTTCATCCTCGGTGGGACCCTGACTCTCATATTAATCCTGACGGATCAGTTTCTGAATACCTTCGTGGTGGAAAGTTTTTGTATTCTTCAGCAAAAGACAAAGGAAAAGAAAAAGAAGTTGAAAAGGAATCTCGGTTAGCTGAATTATTTCGTAAAAATTCTGCTAAAGCAAAAGAATTAATGAAAAAGAAGATTTGAATATTTGAGATGATTCTTGGCATTGTAAGATCCTGTCCTTGTTGGTATCAGAGCCAATGGAATTATCTCTTTTTGGTGGGGGTATATTGTTGAGAAGAAAAGTATGAAAAGAAAAGTTGTCTAAAAGTATGAGAAGAAAAGTTGTCTAAAGTTGTCTTCATTACTGAGAAGAAAATATACATAATAGTCAAAAGTCTTAGTGCATCCCGTCTTGTACTTGCTGAAGAGAAAAGTTGTCTTCATTGCTCTGAGTGTTGTCAGTACCTATTACATCTAAAGGAAAGATGCCAAGCTGCAGATGATGGTGTTACTTTTGTTGGTGGGGGTATGCTGCCACATGTCAGTTCCTATCAAAAGATGCATTCCATTTGGCAAAATGAAGCTCCACTTACTGTACCTTTGCCACAAAGTGGGAATCTCCTTTTATAAAGATGATTCCTTTTGTAAAGTTGGTTTGGAGGCTTGTGTCGGTAGACAATTTTTTTACTGTTTTATTTTGTGTGTTGTCCTCTCATGGTCGGATGAGAGTGTGTTCTTTTGTATCTGCTCCATCTATATAAGGAGCTTGAGTTTCCTTTTGTGTTCATCGAAAAAATTATCGAAAAATAGAATGTTAGAAATCAAAAAATAAAAGTTCAGAGTCAAAGTGTGAGTGTGAGCTTGAAGTTTGGAGTGTGCTGAAAAGCTTGTATTCACAGTTCTATTCTCAGTTTGTAAGTAATAAAGCTTTTATGAGTTTGATAATATAAGTTTGTTATTATCTAATCATGCTGTTTCTTTTGATAGAATTATTATCTCATGTCTAAACCTTTGCAAGGTGAATTATATCTTTTAACTGTGATCTGGAGCTTTTTAGCCTAGTTGATCTACCCAATTCTCTTTAGAGTTTTTATTTTTCCTTTTTGTTCTCCACTTTTGTATCTCGTTTATCTTCTAAGAGTGTGATCGGGTTGTAAGACCCGTTTCAAGCAGTGATCAGGCATATAGGGCTGTAAATTGTTGACGGTACTCTTCTTGCTTCCAACGAGCTACAAAAAAAATGGAAAATTCTAAAGGAAAAACAAAACTTTTTAAGAATTGGTTTAAATCATTTCAACATCCTTCTAATAGATCTTATTCGTCTTCTTCATCCTACCAGTCTGCTTTAACTAGTTTTCCCCGTAATAGTTTAGAAAAAGAAAATTCAGAAAAAAACAAAAAATTCAGAAGAAATGATATATGAAAATTTTGACCAAGTAATATCCAACTGGAAGTTGCCAGCCTTGCCTGTAACAGAAATATATAGTAATGGCACATTTGAAGAACAAAATGATTACCACATAAAAACTGTTAAAAAAACTGTTTCTTTCTCTGGAGGAAAACGGACAATTAAAGTTCTTGAAAGCAGAATTATTGAACAAATCAGAACCAAATACAACTACCTCCACATAGGATTAATTCAGGTAGGAATCAAACCTCTGTTTCGATTAGGATTAAATGTTTCTGTGTGTGCTTATGTGCGAGATTAGAGACATGATGAGTTTGATGATTCTCTTTATGCTATGATCGAATCAAGCCTCTGTCATGGACGTGTTTATTTTAACTGTTTTCCTAATATCACAATTGATGCTCAGATGATGATGTTCTTGATTGTGCAACCATTGAATTCCAAAGCAAAGGATTAAAGATGGGTCCAAGAAG
Organism: Chimonanthus salicifolius; assembly: GCA_013350335.1. Classification (NCBI taxonomy): domain Eukaryota; kingdom Viridiplantae; phylum Streptophyta; class Magnoliopsida; order Laurales; family Calycanthaceae; genus Chimonanthus; species Chimonanthus salicifolius. Next base: position 56,043,151 of record CM023533.1, on the reverse strand, counting down.
TAAACCTTTTGCTATAGTTTATCGTGTGTTCTACAAATCTATGATCTCTGTCTTTCCCATGATAGCCTATAGAGATAAGGTTGATAAAGAAAAAACTACAGTTCTCATGAAAACAAACTTTAACAATAATGTGTTTATCCCAAAGGTCATCAGTTGGGAAGAAGTTGTTCTCCCTGGAAATTGGCAGATAGAAGATGTCACTCTAAGAGTAAATGAAATAACAGATGATTTGCAAAGTATAGTCAAATTACCAAATGGTAATGTTGAAATCAATTTTAGGAGAAAAATGGAAAAAGCTAGGAGAAGTTTTGCCGGTTACACGGAAGGAAGAAAAAGTTTTAAATTAGAAGAAATAGATGATGACCAAAGAAGAAGTGAAAAAGAAGAAATGGATCAAAAGGATTTTAAAAACAGAGAAAGTGGAATTGAACACCCTGTGTATAAAAGAACTTCGTCGGAAAAAACCTACAACCCAAGTGAAAGTGATTTTCTCCAAAGAGCCATAAGAATGGTTAGTATTCAAAAGCCAGAAGAAACCCCTGTCAAAAAATTTGAAATTGATAAACCATATTTTAGAGAAAATTTGAAAAATCATCCTTTAAAAGATTGGTTCTTTAAAAGGTTTAACACAGAAGAAAAGGATAAGATGAGAGAATTATGGTATTTCCAAATAGAGGAAGAAGAAAGAAATATACCTTTCTTTGACTGGTTCATGGAATATTTTAAAAAAGGGAAAATAAAAAAAGAAGAAACTCAAAACCCAAAACAAATAAGAGCTATAGGAAGAACAACAAGAACCTGGAAAGACATTGAAGGAAAAGAAGTTCATAAATCTCATCCACCTTGGAAGAAACTTGATATTTCTGTCCCTAATACAAAAACCAAGAATTATGCCATGCCTGTAAAAAATGCATCTATTTGTGAATCAAAATTAGACCCAAGTGCGAAAGACATAGGTATAGGTATTGGAGATATAATTGAACAAAACAATTACACCAATCTATGTCTATTAACCATTGGAGAACAAACAGATAGAATAGAAAGAACAATCAAATCAAAACCCGAATTCAATAAAGATAAAGAAGAAAAATTAGAAGAAAGCTCTGCCAATGCAGTATATGTTCCCAGACAATTACCTAATGGGATTATTTTGCAAGAAGAACCATTCAAAATGACAGACGAAATGCAAAAAGAATTATCAAATAGGATGGAAAGCCTCAATATGGGAGGAAAAAGATTTAGCATCCTAAGAGTCTCTGCTTCAGAGAATTTATTAATAAATCGTCTAAAGAAATGGAATCCTCAGGTAAAATTGCCAGAAACAAAGAATTATTATCCTAGACCAACCCCTGTTGATCTACAACTTGAAGAAGCTCCATACACTTATACATCAGAATTAACCTATTCAGGAAATTCTTTATATTAGTGGAACTTAGATGGATTAACAGAATATCAAATTGTCCAGATGGTTCACAGTATGCTAATATACTGTAATGCTTGTGAAGTCAGAGGAAATACTCCAAGAAATATCTTTCTCATGATAACCACCTCTTTCAATGGAATATTAAGAGGATGGTGGAATTATGGATTAACTGGAGCCCAAAGACTTGAAATAGAAAATGCTGTCAAGATGGATGAATTCGGAAGAATCCTTTACAAAGACAAAACCACAGGAAACTTAGTAGACCCCAACATTAAGCTTGAAGCAGGTACTACTCAAATCCCTGATAATTGGGAAACTCAATCTGATTGTGTCAATGTCTTGCTTTTATGTATCCTCAAATGAATTCATCGGAGGAATTGCTCTTATCAAGGAGAAAAATCGACAACAGTTACATCGTCTAAGGTGTAGAAAATTAGGGGAATTTCGTTGGTATAAAGATGTATTCCTATCTAAAGTTTACCAACTCAATGATTGCAATTCTGATATTTGGAAAGAAAGATTTATTTCAGGATTACCACCCTTATTTGCTGAAAAGGTGCATAATTCCTTGAGAGAAGAAATGCATGGTACTATTAATTACAATATGTTGACGTTCGAAGGAATTATACAAAGAGTTAACAAAGTTGGCATGACTTTTTGCACTAATTTAAAGATCAGTAAACAAGCTGAAAAAATGAGAAAATATTCTAGAGATAAAGAATTAGGAGACTTTTGTTTCCAGTTGGCTTAGATCAATCTCTTGAATCAAAGAGAAAATCCTTGCGTTCTAGATTTACTCCAGACAGAAAAAACAAAATGATAAGAAAGTATAAACCCGGAAGATATAAAAATCAGAGAAAATCTGATGAACTCATCCCATTCAAAAGAAAATCTAGGAAATATTTCAAAAATAAATACATAAAAGAAAATGTTCCAATTTGTTACACTTGCGGGAAAAAGGTCATTATTCAAATAAATGCTTAAAAAAAGAACATTCCTCTAAAAAAAAAAAACTTAGAAAAATCAATAACAAAAATGAAGAAGAAAATACTAAAAAAGAACAATCTGATTCAAGTTCCTCAAAAGAAGAAGAAGAATATGAATCTGATTCATCAACTGACATTGATGAAAATAGTCCCCAGGTTCAGCTCATTAAACAATTCCAATCATGTACATGTCATTCAGATGATGAAGAATTTGATGGAGAATGGTCGATACCATCTGATGAAGACCTTGGTATCCATATCCGTGTCCTCATAGCCTCTCAAAAATTACTTCTAGAAATGGTTGATAACATACTCAATCTAGAGAAAAAAGTTCAATTTTTAAACCAAATTTCAAAATTGGGGGGAGGAGAAGAAGGAGAAAGTTCACAACCAAAAATTTGCTTTGAAGAAGATGAAGATGGAAATAAAGCACCATATTATCCAAAAAGGACAAAAGAGAAAGAAACATTTCACACACCAACCTATTCCATGATTGACCTTATGAATAAAGCAAAAAAAATTCATATTATAAATAAACCCTTAACTCTCTCGGATTTACAAAGAGAATTAAATGATCAGAAGAGAAAACTCCTTGAATTAAGAATAGAGTTAACCAAAAAACAAAATGAGCTTGATGAAAGGTTAACTTGGTTGGAAAATGATAGTGTTATTGACAAATACGATGAAGAAAAATTTGTCCAAAGAATTAAAGGAGAAATTAGCAAAATCTCTACTTCTGTTATCCCAACAAAATGTATTTATCAATAATGGAGAATTCAAGTTAAAATAAAGATAAAAAGTTTTGAGAAAATAGTCAATGCTATTGTTGATACTGGAGCTGATCTAAATGTTATCAGATTAGGTGTTGTCCCAATTGAAGTCACAGATGAATCTAAGCAATTTGTGACAGCAGCAAATGGTACCAGTATGGCAATAGAAAGAAAAATTCCCAATGTCCGTGTTTGTTTCCAAGGAGTTTGTGTTACTACACCCTTCATTATTTCAGGAGATATTGTTAATGAAGTACTTCTTGGATCCCCGTTTATCCTTCTAATCCAACCTTTCTCAGTTAACACAAAGGGAATTTCTACAAAAATCAAAGGGATAGATATAAATCTTGACTTTATTGATGACCCCTGTGAAACAAAAATCCAAAGAATAAATCAAATCATTTCCAACAAAGAAGATTATGTAAAAGGTTTAAAAAATGAAATTAAATCTGTCCAAATAACAAAAGAATTAGAGAAAAAAGAATTGAAAACAAAATTAGAAGAATTCACCAAACAGATTGAAGAAGAATGCTGTTCAGAATTCCCATCAGCCTTTTGGAATAGAAAAAGACACATGGTAGGATTACCATATGCAAAAGATTTTAATGAAAAAGATATTCCTACTAAAGCTCGTCCATCCCAAATGGATGCTGCTCATTTAATGCTTTGCCAAGAAGAAATCAATGATCTTCTGAAGAAAGTATTAATCAGAAAAAACAAATCCCCTTAGAGCTGTACGACATTTTATGTTGAAAAGGCCGCTGAAATCGAAAGAGGAGTTCCATTAGGTATCCATTACCTAATACTTAGGATTTGCGAAACAGATTAAACAATGCCAAAATATTCTCAAAGTTTGATTTAAAATCAGGATTTTAGCAGATTCAAATAAAAGCAGAAGATAGATATAAAACTGCATTCACCATTCTTATGGGGCATTATGAATGGAATGTTATGCCTTTCGGATTGAAAAATGCTCTGTCTGAATTTCAGAATATTATGAATAATATCTTCTCATCTTACACCCAGTTTGCCATTGTTTACATTGATGATATTTGTATCTTCTCAGAATCTATGATACAGCATTGGAAACATTTGGGTATTTTCAAAAGAGTCATAAAAGAAAATGGATTGACTTTATGTAAAAGAAAAGTGAATCTCTTTCAGCAAAAAATCAGGTTCTTAGGATTTGAGATTCAAGACAGATAAATAACTCCAACTAATAGAGTTATTCAATTTGCTGATAAATTTCCAGATGAAATTAAGGATAAAAATATGCTACAAAGATTTCTTGGATGTCTAAATTATGTTGGATTTTTCTATCAAGATTGGTAAAAAATAGAAAACTTCTCCAGAAAAGGTTAAAGAAAAATGCTAAGGAGTAGACTATCCATCACACTAATGTAGTAAAAAAGATTAAAGAAAGAGTTAAAAATCTTCCTTGTAGATGTTTATTTGACCCAAAAGCTTTCAAAATAGTTCAAACTGATGCTTCTGATGTCGAATATGGTGGAATCCTCTTACAACAAAAAGACTCAAAAGAAGAATTAATAAGATTTAATTCTGGATTATGGAATGAAGCACAGAAGCAATATTCAACCATCAAAAAAGAAGTTCTTGCCATAGTTATTTGTGTGACGAAATTCCAACATGATTTATTAAACAAAGAATTTCTGATCAGAGTTGATGCTAAAACAGCAAAAGAAACTCTGGAAATAGATGTCAAAAATATTGTCTCTAAGCAAATATTTGCTAGATGGGAACCATTTTATCAGTTTTTGAATTTAAAATTGAATTTATTAATGGAAGGTCTAACTCTCTCCTTGACTTTCTTACCAAAAGTGGTGGCCTAAGATTGAAAATGATACTTATGAAAGAATCCTAAATCAAATCTCTCCTCCTGTTAAAGAAGAAATTCCTCTTCCTAAAGAAAAGCCTTCTGAGAATGAAATGGTCATGGCTAATCTCTTGGCCAAAAAGATTGCCAAAGAAATTGCTCGAGAAAAATCTCCTGAGCCAATGGACATGTCTGTTGACTCCGTCAATTTTGAAGAAAAGATTAAACAAATTTTAGAAGAGTATCTCCCAAAGAAAAAGGTTGGTGATCATGATTGGGATAGTAATCATGATCCAGAAGAAAATCTTGATGATGAAGTTGTGCCCCTTGAAGATCTCCATCCTTGGTGGGACCCTGACTCTCATATTAATCCTGACGGATCAGTTTCTGAATACCTTCATAGTGGAAAGTTTTGGTATACTTCAGCAAAAGACAAAGGAAAAGAAAAAGAAGTTGAAAAGGAATCTCGGTTAGCTGAATTATTTCGTAAAACTTCTGCTAAAGCAAAACCTTTTGTCTTGTTTGTCGAGTTCGTCCAGTTCGTTTAGTTTGTTATGTTCCTCCAGTTTATCCAATTTGTCTAGTTTGTCCAGTTCGTCCAATTTGTCCAGTTCGTCTAGTTTGTCCAGTTCATCCAATTTGTCCAGTTCTTCCAGTTTGTCCACTTCGTCCAGTTTGTTCGGTCGTCCAAATTTTCCAATCCCTTCAGTTTGTCCAGTTTGTCCATTTTTTCCAGCATGCCCACTATGTCTCCTTTGTCCTGTTGGTCCAGTTCTTCTTGTTCGTCCATTATGTCCAATTTGTCCAATTTGTCCAATTTGTTTAGTTTGTCCAAGTCGTCAAGTTTGTCTAGTTCGTCCAAATTTTACAATTCGTTCAATTTGCCCCGTTTGTCTAGTTTTTCGAGCTCACCCAGTATGTCTCGTTAGTCAAATTGGTCCAGTTCAACTGTTACGTCCACTATGTCCAATTCGTCTAGTTTGTCCAATTTGTTTAGTTTCTCCAGTTTGTCCAATACGTCCAATTTGTCCAGTTGGTCCAGTTCATCCGGTTTCTCCAATTCGTCCATATGGTCCAGTTTTTCTAGTTCGTCCAGTTCGTTTAGTTTGTTATATTCGTCCAGTTCGTCAGTATGTCCAAATTTTCCAGTTCATTCAGTTTGTCCTGTTTGTCCATTTTTTCCAGCTCGCCTAGTATGTCTCCATCGTCCAGTGCTTCCTGTTCTTCCATTATGTCCTCTTCATGCAATTCCTCTAGTTGGTCCAATTCGTCCAGTTTGTCTAATTTGTTTAGTTTGTCCAATTTGTCCAGTTTGTCCAGTTGGTCCAATTTGTCCAGTTGGTCCAGTTTTCGAGTTCGTCCATTTCATTTAGTTTGTTATGTTAATCCAGTTTGTCTAGTTTGTCCAGATTTTACAATTCGTTCAATTTGCCCCGTTTGTCCAGTTTTTCGAGCTCGCCCAGTATGTCTCGTTAGTCAAATTGGTCTAGTTCGACCCGTACGTCCATTGGAGTCTAGTTTGTCCAGTTCGTCCAATTGTCCAGTTCGACTAGTTTGTCCAGTTCATCCAATTTGTCCAGTTCTTCCAGTTTGTCCACTTCGTCCAGTTTGTTCGGTCGTCCAAATTTTCCAATTCCTTCAGTTTGTCCAGTTTGTCCATTTTTTCCAGCATGCCCACTATGTCTCCTTTGTCCTGTTGGTCCAGTTCTTCTTGTTCATCCATTATGTCCAATTTGTCCAATTTGTCCAATTTGTTTAGTTTGTCCAAGTCGTCAAGTTTGTCTAGTTCGTCCAAATTTTACAATTCGTTCAATTTGCCCCGTTTGTCTAGTTTTTCGAGCTCACCCAGTATGTCTCGTTAGTCAAATTGGTCCAGTTCAACTGTTACGTCCACTATGTCAAATTCGTCTAGTTTGTCCAATTTGTTTAGTTTCTCCAGTTTGTCCAATACGTCCAATTTGTCCAGTTGGTCCAGTTCATCCGGTTTCTCCAATTCGTCCATATGGTCCAGTTTTTCTAGTTCGTCCAGTTCGTTTAGTTTGTTATATTCGTCCAGTTCGTCAGTATGTCCAAATTTTCCAGTTCATTCAGTTTGTCCTGTTTGTCCATTTTTTCCAGCTCGCCTAGTATGTCTCCATCGTCCAGTGCTTCCTGTTCTTCCATTATGTCCTCTTCATGCAATTCCTCTAGTTGGTCCAATTCGTCCAGTTTGTCTAATTTGTTTAGTTTGTCCAATTTGTCCAGTTTGTCCAGTTGGTCCAATTTGTCCAGTTGGTCCAGTTTTCGAGTTCGTCCATTTCATTTAGTTTGTTATGTTAATCCAGTTTGTCTAGTTTGTCCAGATTTTACAATTCGTTCAATTTGCCCCGTTTGTCCAGTTTTTCGAGCTCGCCCCGTATGTCTCGTTAGTCAAATTGGTCTAGTTCGACCCGTACGTCCATTGGAGTCTAGTTTGTCCAGTTCGTCCAATTGTCCAGTTCGACTAGTTTGTCCAGTTCATCCAATTTGTCCAGTTCTTCCAGTTTGTCCACTTCGTCCAGTTTGTTCGGTCGTCCAAATTTTCCAATTCCTTCAGTTTGTCCAGTTTGTCCATTTTTTCCAGCATGCCCACTATGTCTCCTTTGTCCTGTTGGTCCAGTTCTTCTTGTTCGTCCATTATGTCCAATTTGTCCAATTTGTCCAATTTGTTTAGTTTGTCCAAGTCGTCAAGTTTGTCTAGTTCGTCCAAATTTTACAATTCGTTCAATTTGCCCCGTTTGTCTAGTTTTTCGAGCTCACCCAGTATGTCTCGTTAGTCAAATTGGTCCAGTTCAACTGTTACGTCCACTATGTCCAATTCGTCTAGTTTGTCCAATTTGTTTAGTTTCTCCAGTTTGTCCAATACGTCCAATTTGTCCAGTTGGTCCAGTTCATCCGGTTTCTCCAATTCGTCCATATGGTCCAGTTTTTCTAGTTCGTCCAGTTCGTTTAGTTTGTTATATTCGTCCAGTTCGTCAGTATGTCCAAATTTTCCAGTTCATTCAGTTTGTCCTGTTTGTCCATTTTTTCCAGCTCGCCTAGTATGTCTCCATCGTCCAGTGCTTCCTGTTCTTCCATTATGTCCTCTTCATGCAATTCCTCTAGTTGGTCCAATTCGTCCAGTTTGTCTAATTTGTTTAGTTTGTCCAATTTGTCCAGTTTGTCCAGTTGGTCCAATTTGTCCAGTTGGTCCAGTTTTCGAGTTCGTCCATTTCATTTAGTTTGTTATGTTAATCCAGTTTGTCTAGTTTGTCCAGATTTTACAATTCGTTCAATTTGCCCCGTTTGTCCAGTTTTTCGAGCTCGCCCAGTATGTCTCGTTAGTCAAATTGGTCTAGTTCGACCCGTACGTCCATTGGAGTCTAGTTTGTCCAGTTCGTCCAATTGTCCAGTTCGACTAGTTTGTCCAGTTCATCCAATTTGTCCAGTTCTTCCAGTTTGTCCACTTCGTCCAGTTTGTTCGGTCGTCCAAATTTTCCAATTCCTTCAGTTTGTCCAGTTTGTCCATTTTTTCCAGCATGCCCACTATGTCTCCTTTGTCCTGTTGGTCCAGTTCTTCTTGTTCGTCCATTATGTCCAATTTGTCCAATTTGTCCAATTTGTTTAGTTTGTCCAAGTCGTCAAGTTTGTCTAGTTCGTCCAAATTTTACAATTCGTTCAATTTGCCCCGTTTGTCTAGTTTTTCGAGCTCACCCAGTATGTCTCGTTAGTCAAATTGGTCCAGTTCAACTGTTACGTCCACTATGTCCAATTCGTCTAGTTTGTCCAATTTGTTTAGTTTCTCCAGTTTGTCCAATACGTCCAATTTGTCCAGTTGGTCCAGTTCATCCGGTTTCTCCAATTAGTCCATCTGGTCCAGTTTTTCTAGTTCGTCCAGTTCGTTTAGTTTGTTATATTCGTCCAGTTCGTCAGTATGTCCAAATTTTCCAGTTCATTCAGTTTGTCCTGTTTGTCCATTTTTTCCAGCTCGCCTAGTATGTCTCCATCGTCCAGTGCTTCCTGTTCTTCCATTATGTCCTCTTCATGCAATTCCTCTAGTTGGTCCAATTCGTCCAGTTTGTCTAATTTGTTTAGTTTGTCCAATTTGTCCAGTTTGTCCAGTTGGTCCAATTTGTCCAGTTGGTCCAGTTTTCGAGTTCGTCCATTTCATTTAGTTTGTTATGTTAATCCAGTTTGTCTAGTTTGTCCAGATTTTACAATTCGTTCAATTTGCCCCGTTTGTCCAGTTTTTCGAGCTCGCCCCGTATGTCTCGTTAGTCAAATTGGTCTAGTTCGACCCGTACGTCCATTGGAGTCTAGTTTGTCCAGTTCGTCCAATTTGTTTAGTTTCTCCAATTTGGCCAGTACATCCAATTTGTCTAGATGGTCCAGTTTGTCCGGTTTCTCCACTTCGTCCATCTGGTCCAGTTTCTCTAGTTTGTTATGTTCGTCCAGTTCGTCAGTTCGTCCAAATTTTCCAATTCATTCAGTTTGTCCGTTTTTTCCAGCTCGCCTAGTATGTCTCCTTCGTCCAGTTGGTCCAGCTCTTCCTGTTCATCCGTTATGTCCAATTCATGCAATTCCTCTAGTTGGTCCAATTCGTCCAGTTTGTCTAATTTGTTTAGTTTGTCCAGTTTGTCCAATTTGTCCAGTTGGTCCAACTTTTCGAGTTCATCTAGTTTGTTATGATCATCCAGTTTGTCCTGTTCGTCCAGTTTGTTCAGTGCGTCCAGATTTTCCAATTCGTTCAATTCGTCCTGTTTGTCTAGTTTTTCGAGCTCTCCCAGTATGTCTCGTTAGTCAAGTTGGTCCAGTTCGTCCTGTACATCCATTATATCCAATTCGACCAATTCCTCTAGTTGCTCCAATTCGTCCAATTGTTTAGTTTGTCCAGTACGTCCAATTTGTCCAGTTGGTCCAGTTCTTCCGTTTTCTCCAATTCGTCCAACTGGTCTAGTTCGTCAAGTTCTTCTTGTTTGTCTATTATGTCCAACTCGTCCAATTCATCTAGTTGGTCCAATTCGTCCAGTTTGTTTAGTTTGTCAAGTTTGTCCGGTTTGTTCAGTTCGTCCAATTTGTCTAGTTGGTACAGTTGGTCCAGTGTTTCGAGTTCGTCCATTTCGTTTAGTTTGTTATGTTCCTCCAATTTGTTCAGTTCGTCCAGCTTGTCCAGTTCTTCCAATTTATCCAGTTCATCCAGTTTGTTCAGGTTGTCCAGATTTTCCAATTCGTTCAGTTTTTCCTGTTTGTCCATTTTTTCCATCTTGCCCACTATGTCTCTTTCGTCCAATTGGTCCAGTTCTTCCTGTTCGTCCATTATGTCCAAATCATGCAATTCCTATAGTTGGTCCAATTCATCCAGTTTGTCAATTTGTTTCATTTGTCCAAGTTGTCAAGTTTGTCCAGTTTCTCCAATTTGCCCAGTTGGTCCAATTTTTCGAGTTCATCCAGTTTGTTTAGTTTGTTATGTTCATCCAGTTTGTCCAGTTCGTCCTGTATGTCGAGTTCGTCCAGTTCGTCCAGTTTGTTTAGTTTGTTATGTTCCTCCAATTTGTCCAGTTTGTCTACTTTGTCCAGTTCGTCCAATTTGTCCAGCTCTTCCAGTTTGTCCACTTTGTCCAGTTTGTTCAGGTCGTCCAAATTTTCCAATTCCTTCAGTTTGTCCAATTTGTCCATTTTTTCCAGCTTGCCCACTATATCTCCTTTGTCCTGTTGGTCCAGTTCTTCTTGTTTGTCCATTATGTTCAATTCATGTAATTCTTCTAGTTGGTCCAATTCGTCCAGTTTGTCCAATTTGTTTAGTTTGATTAAGTCGTCAAGTTTGTCCAGTTCGTACTGATTTTACAATTCGTTCAATTTGCCCCGTTTGTCTAATTCGTCCTGATTTTACAATTCGTTCAATTTGCCCCGTTTGTCCAATTTTTCGAGCTCACCCAGTATGTCTCGTTAGTCAAATTGATCCAGTTTGACCTGTACGTCCACTATGTCCAATTCATCCAGTTTGTCCAATTTGTTTAGTTTGATCAAGTCGTCAAGTTTGTCCAGTTCGTCCTGATTTTACAATTCGTTCAATTTGCCCCGTTTGTCCAATTCGTCCTGATTTTACAATTCGTTCAATTTGCCCCGTTTGTCCAGTTTTTCGAGCTCACCCAGTATGTCTCGTTAGTCAAATTGGTCCAGTTTGACCTGTACGTCCACTATGTCCAATTCATCCAGTTTGTCCAATTTGTTTAGTTTCTCCAGTTTGTCCAGTACATCCAATTTGTCCAGTTGGTCCAGTTCATCCGTTTCTCCAATTCATCCATCTGGTCCAGTTTTTCTAGTTCGTCCAGTTCGTTTAGTTTGTTATGTTCGTCCAGTTCCTCAGTACGTCCAAATTTTCCAGTTCATTCAGTTTGTCCTGTTTGTCCATTTTTTCCAGCTAGCCTATTATGTCTCCATCGTCCAGTTGGTCCAATTCTTCCTGTTCATCCATTATGTCCAATTCATGCAATTCCTCTAGTTGGTCCAATTCGTCCAGTTTGTCCAATTTGTCAAGTTTGTCCAGTTGGTCCAATTTGTCCAGTTGGTCAAGTTTTCGAGTTCGTCTAGTTCGTTTAGTTTGTTATGTTAATCCAGTTTGTCCAGTTCATCCAGATTTTACAATTCGTTCAATATGACCCGTCTGTCCAGTTTTTCGAGCTCGCCCAGTATGTCTCGTTAGTCAAATTGGTCCAGTTCGACCTATACGTCCATTATGTCCAATTCGTCCAGTTTGTCCTATTTGTTTAGTTTCTCCATTTTGTCCAGTACGTCCAATTTGTCTAGATGGTCCAGTTCGTCCGATTTCTCCACTTCGTCCATCTGGTCCAGTTTCTCTAGTTTGTCCAGTTCGTTTAGTTTGTTATGTTCGTCCAGTTCGTCAGTTCGTCCAAATTTTCCAATTCATTCAGTTTGTCCGTTTTTTCCAGCTCGCCTAGTATGTCTCCTTCGTCCAGTTGGTCCAGCTCTTCCTGTTCATCCGTTATGTCCAATTCATGCAATTCCTCTAGTTGGTCCAATTCGTCCAGTTTGTCTAATTTGTTTAGTTTGTCCAGTTTGTCCAATTTGTCCAGTTGGTCCAACTTTTTGAGTTCGTCTAGTTTGTTATGATCATCCAGTTTGTCCAGTGCGTCCCGATTTTCCAATTCGTTCAATTTGTCCTATTTGTCTAGTTTTTCGAGCTCGCCCAGTATGTCTCGTTAGTCAAGTTGGTCCAGTTCGTCCTGTACATCAATTATATCCAATTCGACCAATTCCTCTAGTTGCTCCAATTTGTCCAATTTGTTTAGTTTGTCCAGTACGTCCAATTTGTCCAGTTGGTCCAGTTCTTCCAGTTTCTCCATTCGTCCAGCTGGTCCAGTTCGTCAAGTTCTTCTTGTTTGTCTATTATGTCCAACTCGTCCAATTCATCTAGTTGGTCCAGTTTGTTTAGTTTGTCAAGTTTGTCTAGTTGGTACAGTTGGTCTAGTGTTTCGAGTTCGTCCATTTCGTTTAGTTTGTTATGTTCCTCCAGTTTGTTCAGTTCGTCCAGCTTGTCTAGTTCTTCCAGTTTATCCAGTTCATCCAGTTTGTTCAGGTTGTCCAGATTTTCCAATTCGTTCAGTTTTTCCTGTTTGTCCATTTTTTCCATCTCGCCCACTATGTCTCTTTCGTCCAGTTGGTCCAGTTCTTCCTGTTCGTCCATTATGTCCAAATCATGCAATTCCTATAGTTGGTCCAATCGTCTAGTTTATCAATTTGTTTCATTTGTCCAAGTCATCAAGTTTGTCCAGTTTCTCCAATTTGCCCAGTTGGTCCAATTTTTCGAGTTCATCCAGTTCGTTTAGTTTGTTATGTTCATCCAGTTTGTCCAGTTAGTCCTGTATGTCGAGTTCGTCCAGTGTGTCCAGTTGGTACAGTTTGTCCAGTTGATCCAGTTCTGATACCAACTTTCACAGGATCTACAATGACAGGAATCACAGGAATCATCTCAAATATTCAAAGCTTATTTTTCATTAATTCTTTCGCTTTAGCAGAATTTTGACGAAATAATTGAGCTAATTGAGATTCCTTTTCAACTTCTTTTTTCTTTTCCTTTGTCTTTTGCTGAAGAATACCAAAACTTTCCACCACAAAGGAATTCAGAAACTGATTCGTCAGGATTAATATGAGAGTCAGGGTCCCACCGAGGATGGAGATTTTCAAGGGGCACAACTTCATCATCAAGTTTTTCTTCTGGATCATGATTACTATCCCAATCATGATCACCAACCTTTTTCTTTGGGAGATACTCTTCTGAAATTTGCTTGATCTTTTCTTCAAAATTGACGGAGTCAACAGATATGTCCATTGGCTCAGGAGATTTTTCTTGAGCAATTTCTTTGGCAATCTTTTTGCCAAGAGATCAGCCATGACCATTTCATTCTCAAAAGGCTTCTCTTCAGGAAGAGGAATTTCTTCTTTAACAGGAGGAGAGATTTGATTCAGGATTCTCTCATAAGTATCATTTTCAATCTTAGGCCACCACTTTTGGTAAACAGTCTGATAAAGAAATGGTAAACCATATAAGTCCTTTTTTACTTCAAACTTCCATTGGAAAATATAAGGGATATGAAATTTAGCAAAGAAACGAAGCATATTGATGGATTCACATGGAACCTTTTCTTCAACTTGAGAGAACTTAATAAACAAATAACGAAAATTATCAGGAAAGATTTTCTGAGAAGCACCAAAATATGACCACCAAGTGAAGAGAAACCAAGATGGGAAATTACGATGAATAGGAGTGACATCAGGACTTTCTTCTTTGAATTTGATGAACCAGGAGTGACTATATTGGCGATTTTGCCACATCAAAGCAAATTTCCAAGCATCAATATAGTCCCAATAATTAAAGAACTCAGTCGAATTGTATAATGGGACTGATTTTGTCATGTATAAGGGACCATCCCAACCTCCTTTAGTAAGGATTTTGAGAATAGTGAACTTTGAATAAGTGATGATACCATTTTCATTCTTATTGTGGAAGATGAGGATACTTTTCGTTTGATGCAAAATATTAAGATACCAATCTCTGGTTTTCCTTTTATTAGGGGAATAAAAATGAAGCCCCTTGCCAAAGAGAAAATAAACATTATCTTCAACAGATCGTTTTTCCATAAGACAATCTGAAGTAACAAGAATTCTGTTACCAGTGTAAAGATATAATTCTGATTGACTTGGGTCTTTTGTTGGAGTAAAACCCTTTTGGCTTTCTTCTTGATCTGCCAAATTCTCTTGCCCTTTTTTTTGCATGAATGGGGAAGAGCTACTTGCCATTTTGTCGTTCCTGAAGGAATTCTCTAGTAAGAAAGTCAGGGAGAGAGTTAGAATTTCCATTAATAAATTCAATCTTAAATTCAAACACTGATAAAATGGCTTGCCACCTAGCAAATATTTGCTTAGAGACAAGATTTTTTACATCTTTTTCTAGAATATCTTTTGCTGCTTTAGCATCAACTCTAATCAGAAATTCTTTGTTTAATAATTCATGTTGGAATTTCGTCACACAAATAACTATGGCAAGAACTTCCTTTTTTATGGTTGAATATTTCTTTTGTGCTTCATTCCATAATTCAGAATTAAATCTTATTAATTCTTCTTTTGAGTCTTTTTATTGTAAGAGGATTCCACCATATCCGACATCAGAGGCATCAGTTTGAACTATTTTAAAAGCTTCTGAGTTAGATAAACATCTAGAAGGAAGATTTTTAATTCTTTCTTTAATCTTTTTTACTGCATTAGTGTGATGGATAGTCCATTCCTGAGGATTTTTCTATAACCTTTCTTGGAGAAGTTTTCTATCTTTTGCCAAATCTTGATAGAAAAATCCAATATAATTTAGACATCCAAGAAATCTTTGTAGCATATTTTTATCCTTAATTTCATCTGGAAATTTATCAGCAAATTGAATAACTCTATTAGTTGGAGTTATTTTTCTGTCTTGGATCTCAAATCCTAAGAACCTGATTTTTTGCTTAAAGAGATTCATTTTTCTTTTAGATAAAGCCAATCCATTTTCTTTTATGATTCTTTTGAAAATACCCAAGTGTTTCCAATGATGAAATTTGATTTAAAAATTGAACTTTTTTCTCGGGATCGGGTATGTTATCAACCATATCTAGAAGTAATTTTTGAAGGGCTGTGAGGACACGGATATGGATACCAAGATCTTCATCAGATGGCATCAACCATTCTCCATCAGATTCTTCATCATCTGAATGACATGTACATGATTGGAATTGTTTGATGAGCTGAATCTGAGGACTATTTTCTTCAATGTCAGTTGATAAATCAGATTCATATTCTTCTTCTTCTTCTTCTTCTGAGGAACTTGAATCAGATTGTTTTTTTTAGTATTTTCCTCATCATTTTTTGTATTGATTTTTCTAAGTTTCTTTTTAGAGGAATTTTCTTTTTTAAAGCATTTATTTGAATAATGACCCTTTTTCCCGCAAGTATAACAAGTTGGAACATTTTCTTTTATGTATTTCTTTTTGAAATATTTCCTAGATTTTCTTTTGAATGGGATGAGTTCATCGAATTTTCTCTGTTTTTTATATTTTTCGGATTTTTACTTTCTTACCAATTAAAGTTCTTGAAAGAAGAATTATTTAACAAATCAGAACCAAATACAACTACCTGCACATAGGATTAATCCAGGTAGGAATCAAACCACTGTTTCAATTAGGATTAAATGTTTCAGTGTGTGCTTATGTGCGAGATCAGAGACATGATGAGTTTGATGATTCTCTTTATGCTATGATCGAATCAAGTCTCTGTCATGGACCTGTTTACTTTAACTGTTTCCCTAATATCACAATTGATGCTCATGATGATGATGTTCTTGATTGTGCAACCATTGGATTCTAAACTAAAGAATTAAAGATGAGTCCAAGATGTTTCTTTAGCATCAACTCTGATCAGAAATTCTTTGTTTAATAATTCATGTTGGAATTTCGTCACACAAATAACTATGGCAAGAACTTCCTTTTTTATGGTTGAATATTTCTTTTGTGCTTCATTCCATAATTCAGAATTAAATCTTATTAATTCTTCTTTTGAGTCTTTTTATTGTAAGAGGATTCCACCATATCCGACATCAGAGGCATCAGTTTGAACTATTTTAAAAGCTTCTGAGTTAGATAAACATCTAGAAGGAAGATTTTTAATTCTTTCTTTAATCTTTTTTACTGCATTAGTGTGATGGATAGTCCATTCCTGAGGATTTTTCTATAACCTTTCTTGGAGAAGTTTTCTATCTTTTGCCAAATCTTGATAGAAAAATCCAATATAATTTAGACATCCAAGAAATCTTTGTAGCATATTTTTATCCTTAATTTCATCTGGAAATTTATCAGCAAATTGAATAACTCTATTAGTTGGAGTTATTTTTCTGTCTTGGATCTCAAATCCTAAGAACCTGATTTTTTGCTTAAAGAGATTCATTTTTCTTTTAGATAAAGCCAATCCATTTTCTTTTATGATTCTTTTGAAAATACCCAAGTGTTTCCAATGTTGTATCACAGATTCTGAGAAGATAAGAATATCATCAATGTAAACAATGGCAGACTGGGTATAAGACGAGAAGATATTATTCATAATATTCTGAAATTCAGATGGAGCATTTTTCAATCCGAAAGGCATAACACTCCATTCATAATGCCCCATTGGAACAGTGAATGCAGTTTTATATCTATCTTCTTCTTTTATCTGGATCTGTCAAAATCCTGATTTTAAATCAAATTTTGAGAATATTTTGGCATTGTTTAATCTGTTTAGCAAATCCTGAATATTAGGCAAAGGATACCTAGTAGATTGAAGAACTTTGTTTAATGTGTAAGATCTCGGAATTTGGGAATTAATATAAATGTGAATATTATTTATTTTAATGATGGAAATTAGAAAATTGGTGGAGTAAATGGTAAATGGGCCAAAATAGGATAAAGGCCCAAGTGTGGCCCAATAGACTATGGTTTGGATTTAAATTTATTTAAATGGGTTAAGAATGGTCAAATGGGGTCAAATACCCATTTGGGACCCAATGTGTCAAGATGGTTATGCTCTAAGGTAAATGGACTAGATGGAAATGTAATTGGGCCATGGGCCCAATGGTGATCCATTTAGAGTGGGCTTAATGAAATTTAATCACCCTAAGTAATTTGGAATTTAACAATGGTGGTGTGGCCAAGTGGGACTCACCTCCACCTCATCAAGTGACGTGGCGTGTGGGCCAATGATTTGTGGGGCCGGCCACCATGGTTGACTTGGTCAACCATGGGTGGAATAATGGGAATTAGGTTAAATAAAAATGAATTAACCTAAGTTAATTACCAAATTAATTAAATACTTAAATTAATAAGTTGGTGGCTAAATGGGGTTAGATTGGTCAAATGGAGACCAAGCTACCCCACCTCAAAATGTTAAACATGTTGGGCATGGTGGTGGTTTAGATAACCACCACCATAAAGCAAATAAGAGATATTTAAAAATATCTAAGAAAATATCTTAGGGTTGGTGGAGTAATAAATGGTAAAACAAGTTAAGTCCATTTTTTCTTTACCATTTCTTATTCTCTTTTCATTCTACTCTCTCCATTTTCATTCTCCCATGGCCGTCCTCTACATGTCCAAGTGAAGGAGAATAAAAGAGAGGAGCTCAAGGAGAGAACAAAGAAGTAAAAACTTGGTGCAAAAATTTATCTAAGGTTAAGGTCATCATCTTCCTCTCATCATCTTTCCTCTTTTCCTCTCTCAATTCAAACCTAACATGGCCAATTGTAGGGTTGGGAGTTGCCACCCTTGATCAAAGATCTTGACCTATCAAGGATCAAGACGAAGGAGAGAGAAGGCTAAGGAGACCGACGGGAGTGGCAGAAATCGGAGGAGACGTCGGATAGTGAGTATTTCTTAAATAAAAGAATTTTGGATTTTAGGGTTTAAGAAATGGAATTTATTTTTGTGAAATTAATGGTGGATAGGTGATTTTATACTATGGAATTTAGATACATTAAATGGAAGGGTGGAAGATGGAGAAAACCCTAAATGGGTGAATTAGGGTTAGGGTAAGAAATTGGAGAAATATATTGTGTGCATTGTGTGATTGATTAAATTGAGCATGGAATTGGGTACTTGGAAATAAGAATCATGGGCCATAGGGTTCGGCCATGTAGTATGGCCGAACCCCATGGTGGGTGATTTGGTGGTTGGTTTAAATTGCTTAGGGTTTTAAGAATGGAAAGCAATGTGGGTTCTTGATTAATGAATTAGGGTTTTAATGAATGCATGGGAGTAATGTTTTAAAATGATTGTATGATGAAAAATGCAATGGGATGGTATGATTTTAAAATGCATGGATGGAAGGAAATTTGAACCATGGGTTCGGCATGGCCGAACCCTATGGTGATGAAATGGTGATTAAATGAAGGGTTTAAAGGGTAATGTGTTGATGAATTTTGGGTTTCAAGTGAACAAAAGTGATGATCCAAATGGGGCTAAGAATATGGTTTAGTTGCATGATTTAAACCCTCAAGGAGGGATTATTTGTGGATCTAAAATGTAACAATGGACCCAAGAAAAAATAGAGAAAGGAACATCATGGATTCGGCCATGGTGTACCCATGCCCCAAATTGTAAATCAATTTGGGTTTAAGGTCAATGGGTATATATGTGATTAACTATGGGGTTTGAATGGGTTTAAATGAGTAATGGTTAGATTAATTACATGAAAAATTTTAATGTTTTGGTAAGTCAATAATGGACCTAAGTTAAGGACCTAGGTTGTGGATCAATTTTGGGCTTAAATAGGCATGAATGAATGAGTAATTGGTTATGTAAAGGGGTAGTGGCACAAATGGTAATTATTGGCTAAAATGAAGAAACTCACTAAGCGAGTCGGTATTCGGTAGGATTCCTACCTATTTGTAAGCCATGGATGTGTGATGGTATTTTTGTCATATTTTATTGATTTTAGTATTTATCTTATGATGGGTTTTTTGCAATTATGGATGCTATGTTTAAGATGGATTTTATTTAATGGCTATGAACTATGATTAAGGTTATGCATTATAAATTAAGGCTATGTATGATATCTTAAGGTTATGAGTTATAAATATTACATAGCATAATGCATTACATCACATGCATGGCATGGGCGGAAAAAAATAAACAAACCAGAGTCCATGCTCCGTTGAGGCGACCGAGAATAGGCATGGGGACACCTTGACGAGGCTTTGCCGTCAGGGGGGATATTTTGCGGTTGGAAATATCTTGAAGAGGTTTTTCCGTCAAGAGGGATATGACAGTATATGGCAGGAATGATGGGTGGGATTCATAACATAGGCACCCAGGGCATGGCATACATTTTATATTTTCACCATACGTGGTTTATCAATTTTCTTTGGGTTTTTATCAGTATGCTGTTATTACTAATCCATGTGCTAGCCCTACTCGGAGTCCTACTGGGCGCGTTGTTTCTAACGCCCTATTTCTACCCTAGCTGACGATGCAGGAGATGGCGGACCGGAAGGGCGAGACGGAAGCCAAGCTTAGGAGCTTGGGGAGGCGGATTAATTATTTTGTTTTACGTATATTTTGGAAAAGATGTATTTGTATAGTTAGCTTGTCGGAAATGTAATAATTTAGGTAGTTTGCTATGTTTAGGTATTATTTTGGATAATACAGTATAATGACATTTTCGTAATTAATTGGGTATTTCTTCCCTGCTATCTAAAGAACTGGTAGGATAGTTCTATTATCATCCGCAGTTATTTTTATGTTCCGCGAGGTTACTTTCTACGCGTGAACCGTACTCGTGAACTTATGTTCCACGCACGCGTAGGGTTGGCCAGTTAAGGGCCGGGCTTTAGAAGCTCGGAACTTAACTCGCGTCGTGACATCCGTGCCCTTTGTCACTTTTTTTAAAAAAAATAAACTCTGATTTTCGGTGAAAAGGGGGGGGCGTTATATAATGGTTTATAATTGATTACCAATCTTGGAACTCCTCTATCGATGTCAATGGCCTTTTCAACATAAAATGCCATACAGCTCCAAGGGGATTTGCTTTTTCTAATTAATCCTTTCTTCAGAAGATCATTGATTTCTTTTTGGCAAAGCTTTAAATGAGCAACATTCATTTGGGATGGACGAGCTTTAGTAGGAATATCTTTTTCATTAAAATCTTTTACATATGGTAATCCTACTATGTGTCTTTTTCTATTCCAAAAGGCTGATGGTAATTCAGAATAGTATTCTTCTTCAATTTGCTTGGTGAATTCTTCTAATTTTGTTCTAAATTCTTTTTTCTCTAATTCTTTTGTCATTTGGACAGATTTAATTTCATTTTTTAGTCCATTTATGTAATTTTCTCTAGTAGCGATAACTTGATTTATCCTTTGGATTTTTGTTTCACAAGGATCATCTATAAAATCAAGATTTACTTTAATCCCTTTGATATTTGTAAAAATTCCTTTTGTTGTTACAGAAAAGGGTTGGATTTGAAGAATAAATGGGGATCCAAGGAGTACATCATTAACAATATCTTCTAAAATAATAAAGGGTGAAGTAACACAGACTCCTTTCATGAAAACATGAACATTTGGAATTTTTCTTTCTATGGAAATAGTCGTTCCATTAGCAGCAGAAACAAACTGTTTTGTTTCACTTATAAATTCAATAGGAACGATTCCAAGTCTGATAACATTTAAGTCTGCACCAGTATCAATTATGGCATTGACAATCTTCTCAAAGTTTTTTATTTTTATCTTTACCTGAACTCTCCACTGTTGGTAGATACATTTTGTAGGAATTACACTAGTAGAGATTTTGCTAATTTCCCCTTTAATTCTTTGGACAAATTTTTCTTCATCGTATTTTTCAATAGCACCATCATTTTCCAAACAAGTTAACCTTTCATCAAGCTCATTTTGTTTTATGGTTAACTCTATTCTTAATTCACGAAGTTCTCTTTTCTGATCATTTAATTCTCTTTGTAAGTCTGAGAGAATTAAGGGTTTATTTATAGTATGAATTTTTTCTGCTCTATTCATAAGGTCAATCATGGAATAGGTTGGTATGTGAAATGTTTCTTTTTCTTTTGTCCTTTTTGGATAATATGGTATTTTTCACCATTTTCATCTTTTGCTTGTGAACTTTCTCCTTTTTCTCCTCCCCCCAATTTTGAAATTTGATTTAAAAATTGAACTTTTTTCTCAGGATCGGGTATGTTATCCCATATCTAGAAGTAATTTTTGAGGGGCTGTGAGGACACGAATATAGATACCAAGATCTTCATCAGATGGTATCGACCATTCTCCATCAGATTCTTCATCATTTGAATGACATGTACATGATTGGAATTGTTTGATGAGCTGAATCTGAAGACTATTTTCTTCAATGTCAGTTGATAAATCAAATTCATATTCTTCTTTTTCTTCTTCTTTTGAGGAACTTGAATCAGCTTGTTCTTTTTCAATATTTTCCTCATCATTTTTTGTATTGATTTTTCTAAGTTTCTTTTTAGAGGAATGTTCTTTTTTAAAGCATTTATTTGAATAATGACCCTTTTTCCCGCAAGTATAACAAGTTGGAACAGTTTCTTTTATGTGTTTCTTTTTGAAATATTTCCTAGATTTTCTTTTGAATGGGATGAGTTCATCAGATTTTCTCTGTTTTTTATATTTTCCGGGCTTTTACTTTCTTACCATTTTGTTTCTTCTATCCGGAGTAAATCTAGAACGCGAGGGTTTTCTCATTGATTCAGGTGTTTGATCTAAACCAAACTGGAAACAAAAATCTCCTAATTCTTTATCTCCAGAATATTTTCTCATTTTTTCAGCTTGTTTACTGATCTTTAAATCAGTACAAAGAGTCATGCCAACTTCGTTAATTATTTTTATAATTCCTCCGAACGTCAGCATACTGTAATTAATAGTACCATGCATCTCTTCTCTCAAGGAATTACGCACATTTTCAGCAAATAAGGGTGGTAATCCTGAAATAAATCTTTCTTTCCAAATATCAGAATTACAATCATTTAGTTGGTAAACTTTTGATAAGAATACATCTCTATACCAACGAAATTCTCCTAAATTTCTACATCTCAAACGGTGTAATTGCTGTCTATTTTTCTCCTTAATTAGATCAATTCCTCCATTGAATTTATTGAGGATGCATAGAAGCAAGGCACTAACACAATCAGATTGAGTTTCCCAATTATCAGGGATTTGACTAGTACCTGCTTCAAGCTTAACATTGGGGTCTACTAAGTTTCCTGTGGTTTTGTCTCTGTAAAGGATTTTTCCAAATTCATCCATTTTGACGACATTTTCTATTTCAAGTCTTTGGGTTCCAGTTAATCCATAATTCCACCATCCTCTTAATATTCCATTGAAAGAGGTGGCTATCATGAGGAAAATGTTTCTTGGAGTATTTCCTCTGACTTCACAGGCATTACAGTATATTAACATACTGTGAACCATTTGGACAATTTGATATTCTGTTAATCCATCTAAGTTCCATTCATATAAAGAATTTCTTGAATAGGTTAATTATGAGGTGTAAGTGTATGGAGCTTTCTCGAGTTGTAGATCAACAGGGGTTGGTCTAGGATAATAATTCTTTGTCTCTAGCAATTTTATCTGGGGATTCCATTTCTTTAGACGATTTATTAATAAATTCTCTGAAGTAGAGACTCTTAGGATGCTGAATCCTTTTCTTCCCATATTGAGGCTTTCCATCCTATTGGATAATTCCTTTTGCATTTCGTCTGTCATTGTGAATGGACCTTCTTGCAAAATAATCCCCTTAGGTAATTGTCTAGGAACATATACTGCATTGGCAGAGCTTTCTTCTAATTTTTCTTCCTTATCTTTATTGAATTCGGGTTTTGATTTGATTGTTCTTTCTATTCGATCTGTTTGTTCTCCAATGGTTAATAGACATAGATTGGTGTAATTGTTTTGTTCAATTATATCTCCAATACCTATACCTATGTCTCTAGTATTTGGGCCTGGTTTTGATTCACAAATAGATGCATTTTTTAGAGGCATGGCATAATTCTTGGTTTCTGTATTTAGGGACAGAAATATCAAGTTTCTTCCAAGGTGGGTGAGATTTATGAACTTCTTTTCCTTCAGTGTCTTTCCAAGTTCTTATTGTTTTTCCTGTAACTCTTATTTGTTTTGGGTTTTGAGTTTCTTCTTCTTTGTTTTTCCCTTTTTTAAAATATTCCATGAACCAATCAAAGAAAGGTATATTTCTTTCTTCTTCCTCCATTTGGAAATACCATAATTTTCTCATTTTATCCTTTTCTTCTGTGTTAAACCTTTTAAAGAACCAATATTTTAAAGAATGATTTTTCAAATTTTCTCTAAGATATGGTTTATCAATTTCAAATTTTTTGACAGGTATTTCTTCTGGCTTTTGAATACTAACCATTCTTATGACTCCTTGGAGAAAATCACTCTCACTAGGGTTGTAGGTTTTTTGTGATGAAGTTCTTTTATACACAGGGTGTTCGATTCCACTTTCTTTGTTTCTAAAAACCTTTTGATCCATTTCTTCCTTTTCACTACTCCTTTGGTCATCATCTATTTCTTCTAATTTAAAACTTTTTCTTCCTTCCGTATAACCGGTGAAACTTCTCCTAGCTTTTTCCATTTTTCTCCTAAAATTGATTTCAACATTACCATTTGGTAATTTGACTATACTTTGTAAATCATCTGTTATTTCATTTACTCTTGGGGTGACATCTTCTATTTGCCAATTTCGTGGGAGAACAACTTCTTCCCAGCTGATAACTTTTGGGATAAACACATTATTGTTAAAGTTTGTTTCCATGAGAACTGTAGTTTTTTCTTTATCAACCTTATCTCTATAGGCTATCATGGGAAAGACAGAGATCATAGATTTGTAGAACACACGATAAACTATGGCAAAAGGTTTACTTCTTGGATTCATCTTTAATCCTTTACTTTGGAATCCAATGGTTGCACAATCAAGAACATCATCATCATGAGCATCAATTGTGATATTAGAGAAACAGTTAAAATAAACAGGTCCATGATAGAGACTTGATTCGATCATAGCATAAAGAGAATCATCAAACTCATCATGTCTTTGATCTCGCACATAAGCACACATTGAAACATTTAATCCTAATCGAAACAGTGGTTTGATTCCTACCTGAATTAATCCTATGTGCAGGTAGTTGTATTTGGTTCTGATTTGTTCAATAATTCTTCTTTCAAGAATTTTAATTGTTTGATTTCCTCCAGAGAGAGAAATAGTTTTTTCAACAGTTTTAATATGGTAATCATTTTGTTCTTCAAACGTGCCATTGCTATATATTTCTGTTACAGGTAAGGCTGGCAACTTCCAATTGGATATTGCTTGGTCAAAATTTTCATATATCACTTCTTTTGAATTTTTTGTTTTTTTTGAATTTTCTTTGTCTAAGAAATTACGGGGAAGACTAGTTAAAGCAGACTGGTAGGATGAAGAAGACGAATAAGATCTATTAAAAGGATGCTGAAATGATTTAAACCAATTCTTAAAAAGTTTTGTTTTTCCCTTAGAATTTTCCATCTTTGTAGCTCGTAAGAAACAGAAAGATTTCTGTCAACGATTTACAGCCCTTAATACCTGATCACGGCCAGAAGCGGGACTTACAACGCGACCACACTCTTAGGAAGATAAACGAGGTACAGAAGTGGAGAATAAGAAGGAAAATAAAAACTCTAAAGAGAATTGGATAGATCAACTTGGCTAAAAAGCTTCAGATCCTTAATAATAGATTTAATTCATCTAAATCCTTTTTTTTTAACACAGATTTAAATACGAGATAAAATTCTAATTCTTCATTCAGACTATTACAATATTCTCTTATCTGATTACACAAGCGTACTAGCATAGATCTCCTAATAGTATGAACACGGATAACAAGATATCCTTCTGCAACTATATTTTCATCAATTTGTCTGATAGCATTTTCTAATCTTCTAAGCTGGTTTTCACGTCGTCTTAGATCACGCAATAATTCTTCTCTCGTAATAGAACGAGAAGGCATATCAGAAGGCCATAGCTTGTAGTTTTGAGTCAGTTCGAAATTTGTGTAGTTGGAACACAGCATAAGAACGCATGAAAACAATTCTTCTTCTTTCAAACTCCTGATGGCGAGGATTATTTCTGTGGGTGCAGGTTTGCAAATGTCTTCTTATATTATCTAACAAGATTTCATTTTTTCTTAATAATCGAACATCATCATAGTACCTTCTAAGTAAAGCAAGACGAATAGACATATTCTAGCAAAAGAAACAGCATGATTAGATAATAACAAACTTATATTATCAAACTCATAAAAACTTTACTTACAGAAGATTATACAGGACTTCAAACTTTAGCACACTCAAACTTCAAGCTCACACTTAGACTCTGAACTATTTTTTTTTTATATAATTTTTTGATCGATCTCTACAAATGGAAACACCAGCTCCTTATATAGATGGAGCATACAGAAAAGAACACACACTCTCATCCGACCATGAGAGGACTACCGATACAAGCCTCCAAATCATCTTTATAAAAGCAGATTCCCACCTTGGGCTAAGGTACAATAGGTGGAGCATCATTTTGCCAAATGGAATTCATCTTTTGATAGGAACTGACATGTAGCAGCTACTTTATCTTCTTTTGATGTCATCTTGACATGAGGCAGCAGACCCTTACCAAGAAAAGCAACACCATGACAAAACAACTTTATCTACTTTTGATAGGAAGATGACATATGGCAGCTTAACAATATCTTGGCAACACCACCAAATGAGCAACATCAAGACTTCAATTTGACTAGATTGGATGCCTATTTTTCTTCTTCAAATCTAGACAAGATATTATGTAAATTTTCTTTTCAGCAATGATGATCACCAACACCATCATTTGAGGATGGGACATTTACCACCGACTAACATCTTTTCTTCTTTGAATGAAGACACCTTTTCTTCATTGTAGATCCTGTGAAAGTTGGTATCAGAGCCAGGTTAAATCATCTCTTTTTGGTGGGGGTATAAGTGTAGGTGTTATACTGAGTAGGTGTTATGCTGAGAAAAAATTCATAAGGTCAATCATGGAATAGGTTGGTGTATGAAATGTTTCGTTCTCTTTTGTCCTTTTTGGATAATATGGTGCTTTATCACCATTTTCATCTTCTTCAAAGGAAATCTTTTGTTGTGAACTTTCTCCTTCTCTGTCCAGTTCGTCCAGATTTTACAATTCGTTCAATTTGCCCCGTCTGTTCAGTTTTTCGAGCTCACCCAGTATGTCTCATTAGTCAAATTGGTCCAGTTCGACCTGTACGTCCATTATGTCCAATTCGTCCAGTTTGTCCAATTTGTTTAGTTTGTCCAGTACGTCTAATTTGTCTAGTTGGTCCAGTTCGTCCAGTTTCTCCACTTCGTCCATCTGGTCTAGTTTCGCTAGTTTGTCCAGTTCGTTTAGTTTGTTATGTTCATCCAGTTCGTTAGTTCGTCCAAATTTTCCAATTCATTCAGTTTGTCCTGTTTGTCCATTTTTTCCAACTCGCCTAGTATGTCTCCATCATCCAGTTGGTCCAGCTGTTCCTGTTCGTCCATTATGTCCAATTCATGCAATTCCTCTAGTTGGTCCAATTCGTCGAGTTTATCTAATTTGTTTAGTTTGTCTAGTTTGTCCAATTTGTCCAATTGGTCCAACTTTTCGAGTTTGTCTAGTTTGTTATGATCATTCAGTTTGTCCTGTTTGGCCAGTTTGTCCAGTGCGTCCAGATTTTCCAATTCGTTCAATTTGTCCTGTTTCTCTAGTTTTTCGAGCTCGCCCAGTATGTCTCGTTAGTCAAGTTGGTCCAGTTCGTCCTGTTTGTCCAGTATGTCCAATTTGTCCAGTTGGTCCAGTTATTTTATTGATAAAATAAAATCCAAATACAACTACCTGCACATAGGATTGATACAGTTGACCTACGTGATGATGATGTCCTGGACAGTGCCACTTTAGGATTCCAAAGTAAAGGATTAAAAATGATGTCTGTCGTGTCTTATACAAATCCATGATGTCTGTCCTTCCCATGATTGCTTACAGAGATAAAGTTGAAAAGGAAAAGACCATTGTACTTTGGGAAACAAATTTTAACAACAATGTTTTTATTCCAAAAGTTATTAGTTGCAAAGATGTTATTTTACCAGGAATGGCAAATAGAAGATGTTACTCCCAGAGAAAATGAAATCACAGATGATTTACAAAGTATTGTCAAACTACCCAATGGAAATATTGAAATCAACTTTAGAAAAAAAAAATGGATAGAGCTAGAAAAAGTTTTGCTAGCTATATTGAGGGTAGAAGAAGTTTTAAGCTTGAAGAAATTGAGGATGACCAAAAGAGTAGTGAAAAGGAAGAAATGGAACAAAAGATTTTTAGAAACAAGGAAAGTGGTATTGAACACCCAGTGTATAAAAGAACATCATCAGAAAAAACTTATACTCCTAGTGAAAGTGATTTCCTTCAAGGTGCCATAAGAATAATTAGAGTTCCAAAGTCTGAGGTAAATCCAGTTCAAAAATTTGAGATTGATAAACCATACCTAAGTTAAAACCTAAAAGAACATCCCTTAAATGATTGGTTTTTCAAAACATTCAACTCAGAAGAAAAAAGATAAAATGAGAGAACTTTGGTATCACCAAATGGAAGATGAAGAAAGAAATATACCTTTCTTTGATTGGTTCATAGAGTATTTCAAAAAAGGAAAAATTAAAGAAGAGTCTCAAAATCCAAAACAAATTCGAGTCATAGGAAGAACAACTAGAACTTGGAAAGACTCTGATGGAAAGGAAGTCCATAAAGCCCATCGTCCTTGGGAAAAACTTGACTTTTCTACTATTAAGGCAGAAACTAAGAATTATGCCTGCCCTGTCAAAGATAGTTTTGTGTTTGAAAAAAATAGTGAGATAAATGCCCAAGATATAGGCCATAGCCTTGGTAATATGATTGAACAGAATAATTACACCAATCTATGCCTTTTAACTATTGGAGAACAAACTGATAGGATTGAAAGAACAATCAAATTATGTCCTGTCCTTAGTCCTACATCTCTGAAAAAATATACAGAAGAATATGCAGAAGAAACCCCTGTGAATCCTGCCTATATCCCAAGACAATTACCTTCAGGTATTATCCTACAAGAAGGACCATTTAAGATGTCGGAAGCAATGCAAAAAAAATTAACTTCCAGAATGGAAAGCCTCAATGTAGGAGGAAAAGGATTAAGTATCTTAAGAGCTTTAGCCTCTGAGAACATGTTGATAAACTGATTAAAAAAGTGGAACCCTCAAGCTGAATTACCAGTAACCAAGAATTATTACCCTAGACCAACTCCTGTTGATCTACAAATAGAAGAAGCCCCCTATACATACCAAATGGATATAACCTATTATGGAAATTCTTTGTATGAATGGAATCTTGATGGATTAATAGAATATCAAATTATCCAAACGGTTCATAGTATGATGATATATGCTAATGCCTGTGAAGTTAGAGGAAACACTCCAAAAAAAATTTTCCTCATGATAACCACCTCATTTAATGTTGTCTTAAGACGATGGTGGCATTATGGTTTAATAGGAGCCCAAAGAACTGAGATAGAAAATGCTGTTAAAATGGATGAATTAGGAAGAATTATATACAAAGACAACCACGGGAAGTTTTGTTGATCCCTCCATTAAATTTGAAATTGGTACCAGTCAGACTCCTGAAAATTAAAAAACACAACCTGATTGTATCAGTGTTTTACTCTTGTGTATCCTAAATGAATTTACAGGAGGAATTGGATTAATCAAGGAGAAAAATAGACAAAAACTACATCGTTTAAGGTGTAAAGATTTAGGTGAATTCTGCTGGTATAAAGATGTTTTCTTATCAAAAGTTTACCAGTTGAATGATTGCAATTATGAGATTTGGAAAGAAAGGTTTATCTCAAGTTTACCACCCTTATTTGCTGAAAAAGTGCGGAATGCTCTAAGAGAAGAAATGCATGGTACTACAGATTATAAAGCCTTGGAGGAATTATCCAGAGAATTAACAAAGTTGGTATTAACCTTTCTACAGACCTCAAAATCAGTAGACAAGTTGAAAAGGCAAGAAAATGTTCAGGAAACAAAGAATTAGGAGATTTTGTTTTCAATTTGGCCTTGATCAAACAGCTGAATCCAAAAGAAAGCAGTCTAATTCAAGATTTAGTCCAGATAGGAGAAATAAAACACTGAAGAAATACAAATATAAAGGCAATAAATATAGGAGAAAATTCAGAGAAAAACCCCATGAAACTTTCATATTTAAAAGAAAACCCAAAGGCTACCCTAACCGAAAGAAAACAAGAGATAAAGAACCCACTTGTTACTCATGTGGTCAAAAGGGTCATTATTCAAACAAATATCCCCAAAAAGGAAAATCCTCTAAGAAGAAGGCTGGAAAAATTACCTATGAAGATCCAGAAAAGAACTTTTAGAAGAAGAAGAAGAAGTAGATGAATATTATCCCAGTCAACATGATGAAGAAGAAAATGAATACAATTCCCTTACATCAGATGACAATTCTAGTCAGGAAAATAACATTCCTCATATTCAACTCATCAAACAATTTCAGGCTTGTTCTTGTAATTCTGATGAAAATGATTCAAATGATGAATGGTCATCCATCTGACGATGATATTGGTTTTGGTATCCACATTCGTGTCCTCACTGCCCCTCAAAAGTTGCTCCTTGAAATGGTTGATAATATTCCTAACCCGAAGGAAAAAGTTCAATTTTTAAATCAAATTTCAAAATTAGGGGAGGAAGAAGCAGAAAGTTCAAAACCACCACAAAGAAATGTTGAAATTCTAAGTAAAAATGATGAAAATGATGAAGATATTCCCTTTTATCCAAAACCAGCAAAAGAAAGATTTCACACACCTAACTATTCCATTATAGATCTCATGAACAGAGCTGAAAAAATTCAAGCAATCAATAAACCGTTAACTCTCTCAGATATGCAAAGAGAACTAAATGATCAAAAAAGGGAACTTCGCGAATTAAGAATTGAATTAATAAAAAAACAAAATGATGTAGACGAAAGACTTTCTTGGTTAGAAAGCGAAGGTGCTATTGAGAAATATGATGAAGAAAAATTTGTTCAAAGAATTAAGGAGAAATCAACAGGGTCGCCATTGATGTCATTCCAACAAAATGTGTCTTCCAACAGTGGAGAATCCAGGTGAAAATCAAAATTAAAAATTATGAGAAAATAGTGAATGTTGTCATCGATACTGGTGCCGATCTAAACATTATTAGATTAGGCATGGTTCCGATGGAAACCACAAAAGAATCAAAACAGTTCATATCAGCTGCCAATGGAACCAGTATTACTATTAAAAGAAAAATTCCCAATGTTCATATCTGCTTCAAAGTTGTCTGTATTACTTCACCCTTTATTGTCTCTGCTGGTATTGTTGACGAAGTAATTCTTGGATCCCCTTTATTTCTTCTAATCAAACCATTATCAGTAGATACTAAGGGAATCTCTACAAGAATCAGAGGTTTGGATATTAATCTTGATTTCATTGATGATCCTTGTGAAGTAAAAATCCCGAAGATAAACCAAATCATTGCTAGTAGAGAAAGTTACATGAAAGATTCGAAAAATGAAATCAAATGTGTCCAGATTAGTAAAGATTTGAATAAAAAAGAATTCAAAGAAAAATTGGAGAATTTTACAAAACAGCTTGAAGACGAATGCTGTTCTGATTTACCATTTGCGTTTTGGAATAAAAAAAGTCACATGGTAAGTTTACCATATATTAAAGGATTTGATGAAAAGGACATCCCAACAAAAGCCCGTCCATCTTAGATGGATGCAAATCATTTAAACCTTTGTAAAGAAGAAATCACCAATTTACTAAAGAAAAAGTTAAACAGAAAAAGTAAATCCCCTTGGAGTTGTACAACATTTTATGTTGAAAAAGCTGCTAAGATAGAAAGAGGAGTCCCAAGATTAGTAATCAATTATAAGCCTTTAAACAAGGTTTTACAATCTATCAAGTATCCTTTCCCTAATACCTAAGACTTGTTAAATAGGCTAAACAATACCAAAATATTCTCAAAGTTTGATTTAAAATCAGAATTTTGGCAAATCCAGATTAAGGAAGATGATAGGTACAAGACTGCTTTCACCGTACCTATGGGACATTATGAGTGGAATGTTATGCCATTTGGATTAAAAAATGCCCCTTCTGAATTTCAAAACATCATAAATAACATATTCTCATCATATACCCAGTTTGCGATTGTATACATTGATGATATTCTAATTTTTTCCAAATCTGTTGCCCAACACTGGAAACATTTGGGTATATTTTAGAGAATCATAAAAGAAAATGGTCTGGTTTTATCCAAAAGAAAAATGAGTTTATTCCAACAGAAAATCAGATTTCTTGGTTTTGAAATTCAAAATGGAAAAATAACTCCTACTAATAGAGTTATATAGTTTGCTGACAAACCCAGACGAAATCAATGATAAAAATATGTTGCAAAGATTTCTTGGATGCCTATTATGTCGCTTTTTTCTATCAAAATTTGGCAAACGATAGGAAACTTCTCCAAGAAAGACTAAAGAAAAGTCCTAA
This sequence comes from Chimonanthus salicifolius, assembly GCA_013350335.1. Lineage (NCBI taxonomy): Eukaryota > Viridiplantae > Streptophyta > Magnoliopsida > Laurales > Calycanthaceae > Chimonanthus > Chimonanthus salicifolius. Next base: position 56,011,423 of record CM023533.1, on the reverse strand, counting down.
AGATTGGACTGAGAACCATACTAAAGTTGTTCAAAAGATCAAAGAAAGTGTAAAAAATCTCCCTTGTAGATGCTTATCTGATCCTGAAGCTTTTAAAGTAGTCCAAACTGACGCTTCAGATCTTGGATATGGCGGAATCCTTTTACAACGTAGAAATGATTCAGAAGATGAATTGGTTCGATTCAATTCTGGATTATGGAATGATGCCCAGAAGAAATATTCCACAATCACAAAGGAAGTTCTTGCTATAGTTCTTTGTGTAACTAAATTCCAACATGATTTGTTAAACAAAAAATTTCTTATAAGAGTTGATGCCAAAGAGGCAAAAGAAATTCTAGAAAAGGATGTCAAAAATCTTGTCTCCAAACAGATATTTGCTAGATGGCAAGCTATTTTATCTGTATTTGAATTCAAAATTGAATTTATCAATGGAAGTATTAATTCTCTCCTTGATTTTCTTTTTAGAGAATTCCTTCAGGGAAGACAAAATGGCAAGTAGGAACTTCCCCACTCAATCAAAAGAAAGGGAAGAAGAAAATGGCATCCCAAGAAGAAAGCCAATAGGTTTTTACACCAACCAAAGATTCTAGCTAGTCATAATTATATCTTTACACTGGTTATAGAGTATTTGTTACATCAGACTGTCTTATGGAAGAAAGGTATGTAGAAGATAATGTGCATTTCCTCTTTGGAAAAGGTCTTCATTTTTATTCTCTTGATAAGAAGAAAGCTAGAGAATGGTATCTTAATATTTTGCACCAGACGAAAAGTGTCCTCATTTTCCACAACAAAAACCCGAATGGCATCATCACTTATTCGAAATTTACCATTCTTAAAATCCTTACTGAAGAAGATTGGGATGGTCCCTTATATATGACTCTTCAGTTCAGCTTTATAATTCCACTGATCATTTCAATTATTGGGATTATATTAATGCATGGAAATTTGCTTTAATATGTCAAAACCGCCAATATAGTCATTCTTGGTTCATCAGGTTTAAAGAAGAAAGTCCTGATGTTGTTCCTATTCACCACAATTTCCCTTCATGGTTCTTATTTGGCTGGTGGACCCATTTTGGTACTTCTCAGAAAATTCTTCCTGATAATTTCTGTTACCTATTTATTAAATTTTGCTAGGTTGAAGAAAAGGTTCCTTGTGAAGTTTTTAATGCTCTTCGTTTCTTTGCAAAATTCCATATCCCTTATATTCTCCAATGGAAATTTGAAGTTAAGACAGATTCATATGGTCTTCCATCTCTCTACCAGACTACTTACCAAAAATGGTGGCCAAAAATTGAGAATGATAGGTAGGAGAGAATCTTGAATCAAATCTCTCCTCCTGAAAAAATTCATATGCCAATTCCAGATGAAAAGGCCCATGAGAATGAAATGCTCATGGCTGATCTATTGGCCAAGAAAATTGCTAAAGAAATTGCTCGCAAAAGATCTCCTGAGCCCATGGATGTTTTTGTTGAATCTGTTAATTTTGAAGAAAAGATTAAACAGATTTTAGAAGAATATCTTCCTAAGAAGAAAGTGGGTTTGCATGATTGGGACAGTAATCATGACCCTGATGAAAAAATTGATGATGAAGATGTGTCTCTTGAAAAGCTTAATCCTCGTTGGAATCCTGATTCTCATGTGAATCCTGATGGTACTGTCATTGAATTTCTCAGAGGTGGAAAATTTTGGTATACTTCTCCTTCAACTAAAGATGATAAAAAAAAAAAAAAATCTATGCTTGTTGAGCTATTCTGCAAAAATTCTGCGAAGGCCAAAGAATTAATGAAAAAGAAGATGTAATGGAGATCTTGTTGACGAATTGGTATCAGAGCCAGCCACTACATCTCCTTTTTGTGGGGGAAGGAACGATGAATTATTAAATTAGTACCATGTGTCATCTAGAATAAAAGGTAACGTCTAGTGCGTGTCCCACTTTGAAGAAAGACGTCACTATGAACATCCAGAAAAAGAAGTTTTAGAAGAAAAAGAAGCAGATGAATATTATCCCAGTCAACATGATGAAGAAGAACATGAATACAATTCCCTTACATCAGATGACAATGCTAGTCAGGAAAATGGTCCAGTTCATCCATTATGTCCAATTAGTCCAATTCCTCTACTTGGTCCAATTCGTCCAGATTGTCCAATTTGTTTAGTTTGTCCATTTCATCAAGTTTGTCTAGTTTGTCCAGTACATCCAACTTGTCCAGTTGGTCCAGTTTGTCCAATTTCTCAAATTCGTCTAGTTGGTCCAGTTGGTCCAGTTCTTCCGGTTCGTCTATTATCTACGAGTCATCCAATTCATCTAGTTCGTCCAATTCGTCCAGTTTGTTCAGTTCGTCAAGTTTGTCCAGTTTGTCCAGTTCTTCAAATTTGTCCAGTTGGTAAAGGTGGTCCAATCCAGTTTTTCGAGTTCATCCAGATTTTCCAATTCATTCAGTTTTTCCTGTTTGTCCATTTGTTCCAGGTCGCTTAGTATGTCTCCTTCGTCCAGTTGGTCCAGTCTGTTCGTCCATTATGTCCAATTCATGCAATTCCTCTAGTTGGTCCATTTCGTGCAGTTTGTCCAATTTATTTAGTTTGTCCAGTTCATCCAATTTGTCTTAGTTGGTCCAACTTGTCGAGTTCATCTAGTTCGTTTAGTTTGTTATGATCATCCAGTTTGTTCAGTTCATCCAGTGTGTCCAGTGCATCCAGATTTTCCAATTCGTTCAATTTGTCCTATTTGTCCAGTTTTTCGAGCTCGCCCAAAACATCTCATTAGTGAAGTTGGTCCAGTTCATCCGGTACATTCATTATGTCCGATTCATCCAATTCCTCTAGTTGGTCCAATTCGTCCAGTTTGTCCAATTTGTTTAGTTTGTCCAGTACGTCCAATTTGTCCAGTTGGTCCAGTTCGTCCTGTTTCTCCAATTCATCCAGCTGGTCCAGTTCGTCAAGTTCTTCCTATTTGTTCATTATGTCCAATTCGTTCAACTCATCTAGTTGGGCCAATTCATCCAGTTTGTCCAGTTTGACCAATTTGTCCAGTTGGTCCAGTTTTTTGAGTTCGTCCAGTTCGTTTAGTTTGTTTAGTTTGTTATGTTCATCCAGTTCGTGTAGTTCGTCTAGTCTGTCCAGTTCGTCCAGTTCGTCCAGATTTTCCAATTCATTCAGTTTCTCCAATTTGTCCAGGACGAATTGGACAAACTAGATGAATTGGACCAACTAGAGGAATTGTGTGAATTGGACATAATGGATGAACAGGAAGAACTGGACCAACTGGACAAAGGAGACATACTGAACAAGCTTGAAAAAATGGAAAAACAGGACAAACTGAATGAATTGGAAAATCTAGACGAACTGGACAAATTAGACGAACCAGACGAACATAACAAACTAAACGAATTGGACAAACTCGAAAAACTGGACTGGACCACCTGTACCAACTGGACAAATTTGAAGAACTGGACAAACTAAACAAATTGGTCGAATTGGATGTACTAGATGAATTGGACATAATAGACGAACCGGAAGAACTGGACAAACTAAACAAATTTGAAGAACTGGACAAACTAAACAAATTGGACGAACTCGACCAACTGGACAAATTGGCCGTACTGGACAAACTGGACGAAGTGGACAAACTAAACAAATTGGACAATCTCGACAAATTGGACCAAGTACAGGAAATTGGACTAATTGGACATAATGGACGAACAGGACTAACTGGACCAACTTGACTAAAGAGACATACTGGACGAGCTCGAGAAACTGGACAAACAACAAAAATTGAACGAATTGGAAAATGTGGATGAATTGGTGAAACTGGACGAACTTAACAAACTGGACGAACTGGACAAATTGGACGTACTGGAGAAACTGGAGAAACTAAACAAATTGGAAAAATTGGACGAATTGGACCAATTGGACGAAGGAGACATATTGGGCGAGCTGGAAAAAATTAACAAACAGGACAAACTAAATAAATTGGAAAATCTGGACGACCTGGACAAACTGGAAAGACTGGACGAACTGGTCAAACTAGAGTAACATAACAAACTAAACGAACTGGACGAACTAGACAAACTGAACAAACTGGATAAACTGGACGAATTGGACCAACTAGATGAATTGGACGAGTTGGACATAATGGACGAACAGAAAGAACTGGACTAGCTGGACGAATTGGAGAAACTGGATGAACTGGACTAACTAGACTAACTAGACAAATTGGACGTACTGGAGAAACTAAACAAATTGGACAAATTGGACGAATTGAACCAATTGGACGAAGGGGACATATTGGGCGAGCTGGAAAAAATTAACAAACAGGACAAACTAAATAAATTGGAAAATCTGGACGACCTGGACAAACTGGAAAGACTGGACGAACTGGTCAAACTAGAGTAACATAACAAACTAAACGAACTCGAAAAACTGGACAAACTAGACAAATTGGTCAAACTGGACAAATTGGACCAACTAGATGAATTGGACGAGTTGGACATAATGGAGAAATAGGAAGAACTTGACGAACTGGACCAGCTGGACGAATTGGAGAAACCAGACCAACTGGACAAACTGGACAAACTAAACAAATTGGACAAACTGGACGAATTGGACCAACTAGAGGAATTGGACGAATTGGACATAATTAATGTACAGGACGAACTGGACCAACTTCACTAACGAGACGTTCTGGGCTAGCTCGAAAAATTGCACAAACAGGACAAATTGAATGAATTGGAAAATTTGGATGCACTGGACACACTGGATGAACTGAACAAATTGGGTGATCATAACAAACTAAACGAACTAAACGAACTCGAAAAGCTGGAGCAACTAGACAAATTGGACGAACTGGACAAACTTGACGAACTGGACAAACTAAACAAATTGGACAAGCTGCACGAATTGGACCAACTAGAGGAATTGCATGAATTGGACATAATGGACGAACAAATTGGTCCAACTGGACAAAGGAGACATACTGAGCGAGCTGGAAAAAATGAACAAACAGGACAAACTAAATGAATTGGAAAATCTGGACGAACTAGACAAACTAGAGGAACTGCATGAACTGGATGAACATAACAAACTAAACGAACTGGACGAACTCGAAAAACTAGATTGGACCCTAATTTTTCTTAAGAGTGGATGCCATCCCTTTTTCTGTTTCATTTGGTTTGAGGCCCTCTCATGGTAGGATGAGAGTGTGCTCTTTTGTGTATGCTCCATCTATATAAGGAGCTGGTGTTTCCATTTGTGATCATCGATCAAAAATTTATAAAATATATATATACAATAATAGTTCAGAGTCTAAGTGTGAGTGTGAGTGTGAGCTTGAAGTTTGAGTGTGCTAAAGTTTGAAATTCTGTACAATCTTCTGTAAGTAATTAAGGTTTTATAAGTTTAATATTATATGCTTGTTGTTATCTAATCATGTTGTTTCTTTTGCTAGAATATATCTATTCGTCTTGCTCTGCTTAGGAGGTACTATGATGATATTCGAATATTAAGAAAAATTGAATTCTTGTTAGACAATATAAGAAGACATTTGCAAACTTGCACCCACAGAAATAATCCTCGCCATCATGAGTTTGAAAGAAGAAGGATTGTTTTAATGCGTTCTTATGTTGTCTTCCAACTAGATAAATTCCGAACTGAATCAAAACTACAAGCTATGGCCTTCTGAGATGCCTCCTCGTTCTATTAGGAGAGAAGAATTATTGCGTGATCTAAGACAACGTGAAAACCAGCTTAGAAGATTAGAAAATGCTATCAGACAAATTGATGAAAATATAGCTATAGGAGGATATCTTGTTATCCGTGTTCAAACTATTAGAAGATCTATGCTAGTACGCTTGTGTAATCAAATAAGAGAATATTGTAATAGACTGAATGAAGAATTATAATTATTATCTCGTATTTAAATCTGTGTTAAAAAAAAAAAAGGATTTAGATGAATTAAATCTATTATCCAGATCTGAAGCTTTTTAGCCAAGTTGATCTATCCAATTCTCTTTAGAGTTTTTATTTTCCTTCTTATTATCCACTTTTGTACCTCGTTTATCTTCTTAAGAGTGTGGTCGCGTTGTAAGTCCCGCTTCGGGCCGTGACCAGGCATTAAGGGCTGTAAATCGTTGACAGAACTCTTCTTGTTTCTTACGAGCTACAAAGATGGAAAATTCTAAGGGAAAAACAAAACTTTTTAAGAATTGGTTTAAATCATTTCAGTATCCTTCTAATAGATCTTATTCGTCTTCTTCATCCTACCAGTCTTCTTTAACCAGTTTTACCCGTAATAGCTTAGAAAAAGAAAATTCAGAAAAAACAAAAAATTCAGAAGAAATGATATATGAAAAATTTGACCAAGCAATATCCAACTGGAAGTTGCCAGCCTTGCCCGTAACAGAAATATATAGTAATGGCACATTTGAAGAACAAAATGATTACCACATAAAAACTGTTGAAAAAATTGTTTCTCTCTTTGGAGGAAAACAGACAATTAAAGTTCTTGATAGAAGAATTATTGAACAGATCAGAACCAAATACAACTACCTACACATAGGATTAATTCAGGTAGGAATCAAACCACTGTTTCGATTAGGATTAAATGTTTCAGTGTGTGCTTATGTGCGAGATCAGAGACATGATGAGTTTGATGATTCTCTTTATGCTATGATCGAATCAAGTCTCCATCATGGACCTGTTTATTTTAAGTGTTTTTCTAATATCACAATTGATGCTCATGATGATGATGTTCTCGATTGTGCAACCATTGGATTCCAAAGTAAATGATTAAAGATCAGTCCAAGAAGTAAACCTTTTGCTATAGTTTATCGTGTGTTCTACAAATCTATGATCTCTGTCTTTCCCATGATAGCCTATAGAGATAATGTTGATAAAGAAAAAACTACAGTTCTCATGGGAACAAACTTTAACAATAATGTGTTTATCCCAAAAGTCATCAGTTGGGAAGAAGTTGTTCTCCCAGGAAATTGGCAACTAGAAGATGTCACCCCAATAGTAAATGAAATAACATATGATTTACAAAGTATAGTCAACTTACCAAATGGAAATGTTGAAATCAATTTTAGGAGAAAACTGGAAAAAGCTAGGAGAAGTTTTGCCAGTTATACGGAAGGAAGAAAAAGTTTTAAATTAGAAGAAATAGATGATGACCAAAGGAGTAGTGAAAAGGAAGAAATTGATCAAAAAGTTTTTAAGAACAAAGAAAGTGGAATTGAACACCCTGGGTATAAACGAACTTCATCACAAAAAACCTATAACCCTAGTGAAAGTGATTTTCTCCAAGGAGCTATAAGAATGGTTAGCATTCAAAAGCGAGAAGAAATACATGTCAAAAAATTTGAAATTGATAAACCGTATCTTAAAGAAAATTTGAAAAATCATCCTTTAAAAGATTGGTTCTTTAAAAGGTTTAACACAGAAGAAAAAGATAAAATAAGAGAATTATGGTATTTCCAAATGGAGGAAGAAGAAAGAAATATACCTTTCATTGACTGGTTCATGGAATATTTTAGAAAAGGGAAAATCAAATAAAAAGAAACTCAAAGCCCAGAACAAATAAGAGTTATAGGAAGGACAACAAGAACCTGGAAAGCCACTGAAGGAAAAGAAGTTGATAAATCTCACCCACCTTAGAAGAAACTTGATATTTCTGTCCCTAATACAGAAACCAAGAATTATGCCATGCCTGTAAAAAATGCATCTATTTATGAATCAAAATCAGACCCAAATGCTAGAGACATAGGTATAGGTATTGGACATATAATTGAACAAAACAATTACACCAATCTATGTCTACTAATCATTGGAGAACAAACAGATCGAATAGAAAGAACAATCAAATTAAAACCCAAATTCAATAAAGATAAAGAAGAAAAATTAGAAGAAAGTTCTGCCAATGTAGTATATGTTCCTGTAACGACCCGACCCGATAACAGGGCTTAGGGCTTAACTCAGTAAGATATTGTCCGCTTTGGTCCTCGCACACAACTCAAACCCGCACGGTTTTGCATTTGGACCCGAGCCCACGTGGCCTGGCCCAAAAGGCCTCTTACATGAGTTCAAGGGGGTGGCCACACTTAAATCCCCTAATTTCTTCCCCTCCACCACCGATGTGGGACTTTTTTTCCCACATTGGTGGGTTGGGGTATCACAATCACCACCCCTAAAGCCTCGAGCCGTCCCCGGCTCGACTCCAGTTCAGCTCAACAACTCTAGGGAAGGATGATAGGCCTACACAGTCCGAGTGTTGAACTCGGCTCTGATACCATATTTGTAACGACCCGACCAGACAACATGGCTTAGGGCTTAACTCAGTAAGATATTGTCCGCTTTGGGCCTCGTACACAGCTCAAACCCGCACGGTTTTGCATTTGGGCCCGAGCCCACGTGGCCCGGCCCAAAAGGCCTCTTGCATGAGTTCAAGGGGGTGGCCACACTTAAATCCCCTAATTTCTTCCCCTCCACCACCGATGTGGGACTTTTTTCCCCACATTGGTGGGTTGGGGTATCACAGTTCCTAGACAATTACCTAAAGGGATTATTTTGCAAGAGGGACCATTCACAATGACAGACGAAATGCAAAAAGAATTTGTAATGGCCCGAAATTTTTAAATCAATAAATATGTGGTTATTATTTAATTTTAATGGTGGAAATGGGAAATTGAATGGAATAAAGGGTAAATGGACCAAAATTTGGACAAAGGCCCAAGTGTGGCCCAATGGACCATGGAGTTGATTTAAATCATTTAAATGGTCAATCGGGCCAAGGATGGTCAAATTGGGCCCAAATACCCATTTGGGACCCAATGGATCAAGATGGTGTAAGCCCTAAGGTAAATGGATAGGAGTGAATGTAATTGGGCCATGGGCCCAATGGTGATCCAACTAATTGGAATGGACTTAATGAAATTTGAATCACCCAAGTTGGTGATGAGTTGACCAAGGTGACATGGTCCAATGGGACCCATCTCCACCTAACCAAGTGAGGTGGCGTGTGGACCAAGAATTGGTGGGGCTGGCCACCATGGTTGACTTGGTCAACCATGGGTGGATTTCTTAGAGAGAATTTAATGGGATTAAATTAAGTAGGAAATAAATAAACCTAAGTAATTATCTAGTTAATTAATTAAATAAAAAAAACAAAAGGTGGTCAAATGGTCAAAGAAGACCAAAACCATCTCATTCCAAACACCAAAAAATGTTGGGACTTGATGGGGGTTGGGGTCATAAAGCACAAAGCATGAAAAAATCTTAGGTGGGTGGGTGGGAAGAATTAATGATAAAGTGTATTATAAGCAATGAAAAAAAAAGGTTGTCCTCATCTCATTCTCTACACTTCACTCTCATTTCATTCTCTTTCTCTCTTGCTCTCCCACACCACCGTCCCTCATCTCCAAGAAATAGAGAAGAAGAAAACTAAGAAGAGAAAGAAGAAGGAAACTTAGAAGAGAAGAGAAGAAAAATGCAAACTTGGGGCCACCTCTTCAAGACCAAAGCTTGAGGTAATTTTTCCATCCCATCCTCTCTCTCTCTCTCTCTCTCAAGTACACCCCATGGTAGATGTTTGATTTATTTATTAGGGTTTATAAAAATGGAAGCATGGAGAATGATTTATGGTTTTAAGTTTTTAAATGATTAAATGTGGGTAATTTTAAAGGGTTTTAAAATGGAAGCCATGGTAAGTGAGGTATGATTTTTAGGGTTTTAAAGAATGGAATACATGGAGGGTGGTTAATGATTTTAGGGTTTTAAATGAATGAATGTGAGAGAGTTTTAAAGGGATTTAAATAAGGAAAAATAAATGGGGAATGCTTTTGAACCCTATGGTGATGTATGTGTAATGATGATGGGTGTAAAATTATGGAAATTGATGGAGAGTGATTGGTGAACTTAGAGGTATTTGGATCGTAGTGATGATGAGGGAAACTCCACTTTAATTATTAGAATGATTAGTTTGCCTATTAGGTGTATGTGTAAATGCCTAAATGAATTATCATTATGATCATACATGATATGTGATCAATGAAATTGAATGAAATAGGTGTGGGGTGATGATGGATGAATAGTTTTTAATATGTGGTTAATGAGATTTATAATTATTATATTGTGGATGAGATTATAGGGTAGAACTTGTGTTTGATGTATGGTTTGAATCTAAATGAACGGCTCATGTACTTTGTTGAGAAAATGGTGCTCATATTAGATGAACATGTATCGATGAGGAATAGAGGGTGTGTACCTACCATACCAAGGGTGGAAAGAGTTGTTGGTGAGGACTTATCCCCTTTCTTTGGTTAAACTTGCTAACTTGGTTGAGTTTTCAAATGTTTGAAGCTTGAAATTAAAATGGATGATTGTTGTAGAAGGTGGAAAAATGTTTTATATGTTAGATATGGTGTAGTGATGATAGCCATGAAAATGGCATATGGTGCTCATAATAAATACCATCCTACAACTTTATCTCGTAGGAAGATTATGTAATGAAAATGTGAAGAGACTTGAGGTGGAATTGCATTTCATGTTGAGACCTTGGAAATGTATGTTTACTAAACATTGGAGTGTAATAGGGTGTTGTATAGCCCATGCAAATTGTGGTGAATTGAAAAATGCATGTAATATCAAGGTAATGCTTATATGAAGGGTGATACACGTGAATGAGGTGTGGAGTATGTTATGGGAGTGTGAGGGCTCAACCCTTGTTGCTCTAAGATTGTGATTAGGGAATGGATGAATATTCTTTGTTGGAATGTTTTACCTTGTACTAAATTGCTAAGCCATTGTATGAAAAGTGTGGGTATGATTGTATCTATGTTGAAATTGGTATGTTTGGAAAAGAGGTAGCAGCAAAACCATAAATATTGGCTAAAATGAAGAACCCATGGAAGATGATCATGGACTTAGGGGCTCTAAGTAATAAACTTATGTATGGTTCAACAAAGCCCAGGATGGCTGGTTTTTAAACTCATGTGATTAAAATATTTAATGGACTGAAAGGGACCCACAAAACCCAGAATAGTGAGGCTCGGCCATGGCGTATGGCCGAACCCCACTAAGACATATGTTATGGACATGGATATGATTTAAAATATGGGCTGATTATTCATATGTAATAATGTATCGGATATCGCAAGCGGTGCGCGTATCGGTGACCTGATTGTTGGACGGAAACGAAAAAGGACGCTAGTCGGTATTCGGTAGAATTCCTACCTTTTTGTAAGCCATGGATTGAGTGATGGTTTCTTTGAATTATTTTGAAATTTATATGGTTTGTTTTAAGATGGGTTTTGGATTAAGCATTATGTGATGGTTTACCTTTGATTTATTTTGGTAATCATGTGATTATTTCAAGATGGGTTTTGAATTAAGTATTATGTGATGGTTTACCTTTGATCTATTTTGGTAATCATGTGATTGTTTTAAGATGGGTTTATGACTATGATTTATATATATTACATGGCATGTGGCATATACATCTCATGCATGACATGGGAGGGATATGGCATGGGAAGGATGAAACGAAACCGGAGTCCATGCTCCGTCGGGACGACCGAGAAGCAATCATGGGGATATCTTGATGTGTTTCATCCATCAAGAGGGATATTATGAGACATAACCGGAGTCCATGCTCCGTTGGGGCGACCGAGAAGCAAACATGGGGACACCTTAACGAGGCCTTGCAATTAAGGGGGATGATTTGTAATTGTTTACACCTTGACGAGGCCTTGCCGTCAAGGGGGATGATTTGTAATTGTTTATACCTTGACGAGGATTTGCCGTCTAGGGGGATGATGTGTGACTGTTTATATCTTGACAAGGTTTTTGCCGTCAAGGGGGATGAATTATGATTGTTTATATCTTGACGAGGTTTTTTCGTCAAGGGGGATATGACAGTATGATGGTATGGATAATGGGTGGGATACATGACATAAGACACCCATGGCATTGCATTCATTCTATGGTTTTCACTTTATTGCTATCCATATGTTTTGTGATTACTAATCCATGTGCTAGCCCTATTCGGAGTCCTACTGGGCGTGTTGTCTAACGCCCTACTTCTACCCTAGCTGATGACACAGGAGATGCAGAAAACGAAAGACGAGACGGGAGCCAAGCTTAGGAGCTTGGGGAGACAGACTACTTAGTTTATTCAAGTTTACTTTGGAAATGTATTTGATAACTTATCTCGTCGGAATGTAATATTTTAGATTAATTGCTATGTTTTGGATTTTATTGTGGATATTATGTTGTTGAGGTATTTTGATAATTAAATGAATGTATCTTCCCTGCTATCTCAAATTTGTAGGATAGTCTCTATTGTTAATTCCGCACTTAGTTTTAATGTTCCGTAAGCTTGCTTTCTACTTGTGAACCATTCTCCGTGGACTTCGTTCCACACACACGTAGGGTTGGCCAGTTAAGGGCCGGGCTTTCGAAGCTCGGACTTAACTCATGTCGTGACGTCCGCGCCCTTTGTCACTTTTTATTTCAAAAAAAAAAAATAGACTCTGATTCTGGTGAAAAGGGGTGGGCGTTACAGAATTATCCAATAGGATGGAAAGCCTCAATATGGGAGGAAAAGGATTCAGCATCCTAAGAGTCTCTGCTTCAGAGGATTTATTAATAAATCATCTAAAGAAATGGAATCCCTAGATAAAATTGCCAGAGACAAAGAATTATTATCCTAGACCAACCCCTGTTGATCTACAACTCGAAGAAGTTCCATACACTTACACCTCAGAATTAACCTATTCAGGAAATTCTTTATATGAGTGGAACTTAGATGGATTAACAGAATATCAAATCGTCCAAATGGTTCACAGTATGTTAATATACTGTAATGCCTGTGAAGTCAGAGGAAATACACCAAGAAATATCTTTCTCATGATAACCACCTCTTTTAATGGAATATTAAGAGGATGGTGGAATTATGGATTAACTGGAGCCCAAAGACTTGAAATAGAGAGTGCTGTCAAAATGGATGAATTTGGAAGAATCCTTTATAGAGACAAAACCATAGGAAATTTAGTTGACCCCAATGTTAAGCTTGAAGCAGGTACTAGTCAAATCCCTGATAATTGAGAAACTCAATCTGATTGTGTTAGTGTCTTGTTTTTATGCATCCTCAATGAATTTATTGGAGGGATTGCTCTAATTAAGGAGAAAAATAGATAGCAATTACATCTCTTGAGATGTAGAAATTTAGGAGAATTTCGTTGGTATAGAGATGTATTCTTATCAAAAGTCTACCAACTAAATGATTGTAATTCTGATATTTGGAAAGAAAGATTTATTTCAGGATTACCACCCTTATTTGCTGAAAAGGTGCATAACTCCTTGAGAGAAGAAATGCATGGTATATTAATTACAATTTGCTGACATTCGGAGGAATTATACAAAGAATTAACAAAGTTGACATGAATCTTTGTACTGATTTAAAGATCAGTAAACAAGCTGAAAAAATGAGAAAATATTCTGGAGATAAAGAATTAGGAGATTTTTGTTTCCAGTTTGGTTTAGATCAAACACCTGAATCAAAGAGAAAACCCTCGCGTTCTAGATTTACTCCGGATAGAAGAAACAAAATGCTAAGAAAATATAAACCCGGAAGATATAAAAAACAAAGAAAATTCGATGACCTCATCCCATTCAAAAGAAAATCTAGAAAATATTTCAAAAAGAAATATATAAAAGAAAATGTTCCAACTTGTTATACTTGCGGGAAAAAGGGTCATTATTCAAATAAATGCTTTAAAAAAGAAAATCTCTCTAAAAAGAAACTTAGAAAAATCAATACCAAAAATGATGAGGAAAATATTGAAAAAGAACAATCTGATTCAAGTTCCTCAGAAGAAGAAGAAGAAGAATATGAATCTAATTCATCAACTGACATTGAAGAAAATAATCCTCAAGTTCAGCTCATTAAACAATTCCAATCATGTACATGTCATTCAGATGGTGAAGAATCTGATGGAGAATGGTCGAAACCATCTGATGAAGATCTTGGTATCCATATCCGTGTCCTCACTGCCCCTCAAAAATTACTTCTAGAAATGGTTGATAACATACCCAATCCAGATAAAAAAGTTCAATTTTCAAATCAAATTTCAAAATTGGGGGGAGGAGAAGAAGGAGAAAGTTCACAACCAAAAATTTCCTTTGAAGAAGATGAAAATGGTAATAAAACACCATATTATCAAAAAAGGATAAAAGAGAAAGAAACATTTCACACACCAACCTATTCCATGATTGACCTTATGAATAGAGCAGAAAAAATTCATACTATAAATAAACCCTTAACTCTCTCAGATTTACAAAGAGAATTAAATGATCAGAAGAGAGAACTCCGTGAATTAAAAATAGAGTTAACCAAAAAACAAAATGAGCTTGATGAAAGGTTAACTTGTTAGAAAATGATGGTGCTATTGAAAAATATGATGAAGAAAAATTTGTCCAAAGAATTAAAGGAGAAATTAGCAAAATCTCCACTGTTGGTAAATACATTTTGTAGGAATTACACCAGTAGAGATTTTGCTAATTTCTCCTTTAATTCTTTGGACAAATTTTTCTTCATCATATTTTTCAATAGCACCATCATTTTCTAACCAAGTTAACCTTTCATCAAGCTCATTTTGTTTTTTGGTTAACTCTATTTTTAATTCACGGAGTTCTCTCTTCTGATCATTTAATTCTCTTTGTAAATCTGAGAGAGTTAAGGGTTTATTTATAGTATGAATTTTTTCTGCTCTATTCATAGGTCAATCATGGAATAGGTTGGTGTGTGAAATGTCTCTTTCTCTTTTGTCCTTTTTGGATAATATGGTGTTTTTTCACCATCTTCTTCAAAAGAAATTTTTGGATGTGAACTTTCTCCTTCTTCTCCTCCCCCCAATTTTGAAATTTGATTTAAAATTGAACTTTTTTCTTTGGATTGGATATGTTATCAACCATTTCTAGAAGTAATTTTTGAGGGGCTGTGAGGACACGAATGTGAATACCAAGATCTTCATCAGATGATATCGACCATTCTCCATCAGATTCTTCATCATCTGACTGACATGTACATGATTGGAATTGTTTGATGAGCTGAGCCTGAGGACTATTTTCCTCAATGTCAGTTGATGAATCAGATTCATATTCTTCTTGTTCCTCTTAGGAACTTGAATCAGATTGTTCTTTTTCAGTATTTTCGTCATCATTTTTTATATTGATTTTTCTAAGTTTCTTTTTAGAGGGATTTTCTTTTTTAAAGCATTTATTTGAATAATGACCCTTTTTCCCGCAAGTATAACAAGTCGGAACATTTTCTTTTATGTATTTCTTTTTGAAATATTTTCTAGATTTTCTTTTGAATGGGATAAGGTCATCGGATTTTCTTTGTTTTTTATATTATCCGAGTTTATATTTTCTTACCATTTTGTTTCTTCTATCCGGAGTAAATCTAGAACGCGAGGGTTTTCTCTTTGATTCAGATGTTTGGTCTAAACCAAACTGGAAACAAAAATCTCCTAATTCTTTATCTCCAGAATATTTTCTCATTTTTTCAGCTTGTTTACTGATCTTTAAATCAGTGCAAAGATTAATGCCAACTTTGTTAATTCTTTGTATAATTCCTCCGAGCGTCAGGAAACTGTAATTAATAGTACAATGCATTTCTTCTCTCAAGGAGTTATGCACCTTTTCAGCAAATAAGGGTGGTAATCCTGAAATAAATCTTTCTTTCCAAATATCAGAATTACAATCATTTAGTTGGTAGACTTTTGATAAGAATACATCTCTATACCAACGAAATTCTCCTAAATTTCTACATCTCAAGCGATGTAATTGCTGTCTATTTTTCTCCTTAATTAAAACAATCCCTCTAGTGAATTTATTGAGGATGCATAAAAGCAAGACACTAACACAATCAGATTGAGTTTCCCAATTATCAGAGATTTGACTAGTACCTGCTTCAAGCGTAACATTGGGGTCAACTATTTCCTATGGTTTTGTCTCTATAAAGGATTCTTCCAAATTCATCCATTTTGACAGCACTCTCTATTTCAAGTCTTTGGGCTCCAGTTAATCCATAATTCCACCATCCTCTTAATATTCCATTGAAAGAGGTGGTTATCATCAGAAAGATATTTCTTGGAGTATTTCCTCTGACTTCACAGGCATTACAGTATATTAACATACTGTGAACCATTTGGACAATTTGATATTCTGTTAATCCATCTAAGTTCCACTCATATAAAGAATTTCCTAAATAGGTTAATTATGAGGTGTAAGTGTATGGAGCTTTTTCGAGTTGTAGATCAACAGGGGTTGGTCTAGGATAATAATTCTGTCTCTGGCAATTTTATCTGGGGATTCCATTTCTTTAGATGATTTATTAATAAATCCTCTAAAGCAGAGACTCTTAGGATGCTGAATCCTTTTCCTCCCATATTGAGGCTTTCCATCCTATTGGATAATTCTTTTTACATTTCGTCTGTCATTGTGAATGGTCCCTCTTGCAAAATAATCCCTTTAGGTAATTATCTGGGAACATATACTGCATTGGCAGAACTTTCTTCTAATTTTTCTTCTTTATCTTTATTGAATTTGGGTTTTAATTTGATTGTTCTTTCTATTCGATTTGTTTGTTCTCCAATGGTTAATAGACATAGATTCGTGTAATTCTTTTGTTCAATTATATCTCCAATACCTATACCTATGTCTCTAGCATTTGGGTCTGATTTTGATTCATAAATAGATGCATTTTTTACAGGCATGGCATAATTCTTGGTTTCTGTATTAGGGACAGAAATATCAAGTTTCTTCCAAAGTGGGTGAGATTTATCAACTTCTTTTCCTTCAGTGTCTTTCCAGGTTCTTGTTGTCCTTCCTATAACTCTTATTTGTTTTGGGCTTTGAGTTTCTTTTTCTTTGATTTTCCCTTTTTTAAAATATTCCATGAACTAATCAAAGAAAGGTATATTTCTTTCTTCTTCCTCCATTTGGTAATACCATAATTCTCTCATTTTATCTTTTTCTTCTTTGTTAAACTTTTTAAAGAACCAATCTTTTAAAGGATGATTTTTCAAATTTTCTCTAAGATATGGTTTATCAATTTCAAATTTTTTGACAGGTATTTCTTCTGCCTTTTGAATGCTAATCATTCTTATGGTTCCTTGGAGAAAATCACTCTCACTAGGGCTATAGGTTTTTTGTGATGAAGTTCTTTTATACACAGGGTGTTCGATTCCACTTTCTTTGTTCTTAAAAACTTTTTGATCCATTTCTTCCTTTTCACTACTCCTTTGGTCATCATCTATTCCTTCTAATTTAAAACTTTTTCTTCCTTCCGTATAACCGGCAAAACTTCTCCTAGCTTTTTCCATTGTTCTCCTAAAATTGATTTCAACATTTCCATTTGGTAATTTGACTATACTTTGTAAATCATATGTTATTTCATTTACTCTTGGGGTGACATCTTCTATTTGCCAATTTCCTGGGAGAACAACTTTTTCCCAACTGATGACTTTTGGGATAAACACATTATTGTTAAAGTTTGTTTCCATGAGAACTGTAGTTTTTTCTTTATCAACGTTATCTCTATAGGCTATCATGGGAAAGATAGAGATCATAGATTTGTAGAACACACGATAAACTATAGCAAAAGGTTTACTTCTTGGACTCATCTTTAATCCTTTACTTTGGAATCCAATGGTTACACAATCGAGAACATCATCATCATGAGCATCAATTGTGATACTAGGAAAGCAGTTAAAATAAACAGGTCCATGACAGAGACTTGATTCGATCATAGCATAAAGAGAATCATCAAACTCATCATGTCTCTGATCTCGCACATGAGCACACACTGAAACATTTAATCCTAATCGAAACAGTGGTTTGATTCCTACCTGAATTAATCCTATGTGCAAGTAGTTGTATTTGGTTCTGATCTGTTCAATAATTCTTCTATCAAAAACTTTAATTATCTGTTTTCCTCTAGAGAGAGAAACAGTTTTTTCAACAGTTTTTATGTGGTAATCATTTTGTTCTTCAAATGTGCCATTACTATATATTTCTGTTACAGGCAAGGCTGGCAACTTCCAGTTGGATATTGCTTGGTCAAAATTTTCATATATCATTTCTTCTGAATTTTTTGTTTTTTCTGAATTTTCTTTTTCTAAGCTATTACGGGTAAAACTGGTTAAAGCAGACTGGTAGGTTGAAGAAGACGAATAAGATCTATTAAAAGGATACTGAAATGATTTAAACCAATGCTTAAAAAGTTTTTTTTTCCCTTAGAATTTTCCATCTTTGTAGCTTGTAAGAAACAAGAAGAGTTTTGTCAACAATTTATAGCCCTTAATGCCTGATCACGGCCAGAAGCGGGACTTACAACGCGACCACACTCTTAAGAAGATAAACGAGGTACAGAAGTGGAGAATAAGAAGGAAAATAAAAACTCTAAAGAGAATTGGATAGATCAACTTGGCTAAAAAGCTTCAGATCCTGGATAATAGATTTAATTCATCTAAATCCTTTTTTTTTTTTAACACAGATTTAAATACGAGATAATAATTCTAATTCTTCATTCAGTCTATTACAATATTCTCTTATTTGATTACACAAGCGTACTAGCATAGATCTTCTAATAGTTTGAACACGGATAACAAGATATCCTCCTACAGCTATATTTTCATCAATTTGTCTGATAGCATTTTCTAATCTTCTAAGCTGGTTTTCACGTCGTCTTAGATCACGAAATAATTCTTCTCTCCTAATAGAACGAGGAGGCATCTCAGAAGGCCATAGCTTGTAGTTTTTATTCAGTTCGGAATTTATCTAGTTGGAAGACAGCATAAGAACACATTAAAACAATCTTTTTTTTTCAAACTCATGATGGCGAGGATTATTTCTGTGGGTGCAGGTTTGTAAATGTCTTCTTATATTATCTAACAAGAATTCAATTTTTCTTAAGATTCGAACATCATCATAGTACCTCCTAAGCAGAGCAAGTCGAATAGACATATTCTAGCAAAAGAAACAACATGATTAGATAACAACAAGCATATAATATTAAACTTAGAAAAACTTAATTACTTACAGAAGATTGTACAGGACTTCAAACTTTAGCACACTCAAACTTCAAGCTCACACTCACACTCACACTTAGACTTTGAACTATTAATATATATATATATAAATTTTTTATCGATCCCCACAAATGGAAACACCAGCTCCTTATATAGATGGAGCATACACAAAAGAGCACATTCTCATCCGACCATGAGAGGACCTCAAACCAAATGAAACAGAAAAAGGGATGGCTACCGACACAAGCCTCCAAACTAACTTTACAAAAAGAGATTCCTTCTTTAGTCTAAGGTACATTAGGTGAAACTACCTTTTTGTCAAATGGAATACATAAGAAACAAGTTTAACATACCCCCACCAAAGGTACAAAACAACTTTATTTACTTTTGATAGGAAGTGACATGTGGCATCACATGTGGCAGCATCTTCATAACATGAGGCAGCCCCCACCAAGAAAAACAACTCCATGGCAATATATGCTCTCCGGACAAGATCTAAAAATATATCTTTTAACTATGCTAACTTTTCTTCAAATCTAGACAAGATATTATGTATTTTCTTCCTAGCAATGATAACAACCAACACCATCAAATGAATTGATGGGATAGTCATCACCATCTAGCAACAACTTTTCTTCTCACCAACCGAGCATCTTTTCTTCTTTGAATGAAGACCCTTTCTTCTCAGCATGGCAACTACACTTATACCCCCACCAAAGAGAGATGATTCCACTGGCTCTGATACCAACAGCGGCATGATCTACAATGACAGGAATCATCTCAAATTTCAAAGCTTCTTTTTCATTAATTCTCTTGCTTTAGCAAAAATTTTACGAAATAATTCAGCTAACCGAGATTCCTTTTCGACTTCCTTTTCTTTTCCTTTGTCTTTTGCTGAAGAATATCAAAATTTTCCACGACGAAGATAATCTGTAACTGAGCCATCGGGATTAACATGAGAGTCAGGGTCCCATCGAGGATGGAGATCTTTAAGGGGCACAACTTCATCATTAAAATTTTCTTCTGGATCATGATTACTATCCCAATCATGATCACCAACTTTTTTCTTTGGGAGATACTCTTCTAAAATTTGTTTAGTCTTTTCTTCAAAATTGACGGAGTCAACAGACATGTCCATTGGCTCAGGAGATTTTTCTCGAGCAATTTCTTTGGCAATCCTTTTGGCCAAGAGATCAACTATGACCATTTCATTCTCAAAAGGCTTTTCTTCAGGAAGAGGAATTTCTTCTTTAACAAGAGGAGAGATTTGATTCAGAATTCTCTCATAAGTATCATTTTCAGTCTTAGGCCACCACTTTTGGTAAAAAGTCTGATAAAGAGATGGTAAACCATATAAGTCCTTTTTTACTTCAAACTTCCATTGGAAAATATAAGTGATATGAAATTTAGCAAAGAAGCGAAGCATATTGATGGCTTCACATGGAACCTTTTCTTCAACTTGAGAAAACTTAATAAACAAATAACGAAAATTATCAGGAAGGATTTTCTGGGAAGCACCAAAATATGACCACCAAGTGAAGAGAAACCAGAATGGGAAATTACGATGAATAGGAGTGACATCAGGGTTTTCTTTTTTGAATCTGATGAACCAGGAATGATTATACTGGCGATTTTGCCACATCAAAGCAAATTTCCAAGCATCAATATAGTCCCAATAATTAAAGAGCTCAGTCGAATTGTATAATTGGACTGATTTTGTCATGTATAAGGGACCATCCCAATCTTCCTCAGTAAGGATTTTGAGAATAGTGAACTTTGAATAAGTGATAATACCATTTGCATTCTTATTGTGGAAGATGATGAAACTTTTCGTCTGATGTAAAATATTGAGATACCAATATCTGGTTTTCCTTTTATAAGGGGAATAATAATGAAGCCCCTTCCCAAAGAGAAAATAAACATTATCTTCTACAGATCTTTCTTCCATAAAACAATCTGAAGTAACAAGAATTCTGTTACCGGTGTAAAGATATAATTCTGATTGACTTGGGTCTTTTGTTGGAGTAAAACCCTTTTGGCTTTCTTCTTGATCTGCCAATTTCTCTTGCCCTTTTTTCTTCATGAACGGGGAAGAGCTACTTGCCATTTTGTCGTCCCTGAAGAAATTCTCTAGTAAGAAAGTCAGGGAGAGAGTTAGAATTTCTATTAATAAATTCAATTTTAAATTCAAAAACTGATAAAATGGCTTGTCCAAGTCGTCAAGTTTGTCAAGTTCCTTCAATTTGTCCAATTGGTCCAGTTTTTCGAGTTCGTCTAGTTCGTTTAGTTTGTTATGTTCATCCAGTTTGTCTAGTTCGTCCAGATTTTCCAATTCGTTCAATTTGTTCCATTTGTCTAGTTTTTCGAGCTCGCCCAGTATGTCTCGTTAGTCAAATTGGTGCAGTTCGTCCTGTATGTGATTATGTCCAATTCGTCCAATTCCTCTAGTTGGTCCAATTCGTCCAGTTTGTCCAATTTGTATTTTCTCCAGCTTGTCCAGTACGTCCAATTTGTCCAGTTGGTCCAGTTCATCAAGTTTCTCCAATTTGTCCAGCTGGTCCAATTCGTCCAGTTCTTCCTGTTCGTCCAGATTTTCCAATTTGCTCAATTTAAGCTCACCCAGTATGTCAGGTTATTCAAGTTGGTCCAGTTATGTCCAATTAGTCCAATTCGTCCAGATTGTCCAAGTTGTTTAATTTGTCCAGTTCGTTAAGTTTGTCCAGTTCGTCCAGTTGGTATAGGTGGTCCAGTTTTTCGAGTTCGTCCGGTTCGTTTAGTTTGTGATGTTCGTCCAGTTCATCTAGTCTGTCCAGTTCGTCCAATTTGTCCAGTTTGTCCAGATTTTCCAATTCATTCAACTTGTCCTGTTTGTCCATTTTTTCCAGCTCGCCCAGTATGTCTTCTCTGAATCTAATGAACCATGAATGGGCATATTGTTTATTTTGCCACATGAGGGCATATTTCCAAGCATCCATTTAATCCCAATAATTGAAATAATCAATGGAATTATAGAGTTGGATGAATTTCGTCCTATGAAGAGGCCCATTCCAATCATCTTCAGTCAAAATCTTCAGAATGGTGAATTTTGAATGAGTAACAACACCATTATGATTCTTGTTATGGAATATGAGGATACTTTTCGTTTAATGAAGGATATTGAGATACCACTCTCGATTCTTCTTTTTATCAGGAGAGTAATAGTGTAATCCTTTTCCAAATAAGAATTGGACATTTTCTTCTAATGATCTTTCTTCCTGAAGTGAGTCAGAAGTAACGTAAATGGTAAATCCAGTATAGATGTATAATTCAGATTGGTGGATATCTTTGACTGGAATATGAATTTGTTGGCTTTCATCTATATTGCCTGGGACTTTCTCCTTTCTTTTCGTCATTTTAAATGGAGATGAACTACTCGCCATTTCTTCTTCCCTGTAGAAATTCTCTAGAAAGAAAGTCAGGGAGCAAGTTAATTTTCCTTAAACAAATTTTATTTTAAATTCAAATATTGAAAGAATA
This sequence comes from Chimonanthus salicifolius, assembly GCA_013350335.1. Lineage (NCBI taxonomy): Eukaryota > Viridiplantae > Streptophyta > Magnoliopsida > Laurales > Calycanthaceae > Chimonanthus > Chimonanthus salicifolius. The sequence continues at coordinate 55,988,820 of CM023533.1, read as the reverse complement.
GCTTGCCCCCTAGCAAAAATCTGTTTGGAAGCAAGGTTCTTAACATCTTTTTCTAAAATTTCTTTAGCTGATTTATCATCCACTCTAATTATGAATTCTTTATTTAGAAAGTCATTCTGAAATTTAGTAACACATGTCACAATAGCTAGAACTTATCTCTTAATTGTGAAGTATTTCTTTTGAGCATTATTCCATAGTCCAGAGTTGAATTTTATCAATTCTTCTTTACCATTTTCATCTAATTGTAATAAGATTCCTCCATAGCCTAACTCTGAGGCATCAGTCTGAACAAGCTTAAAAGCATCAGGGTTAGATAAACATCTACATGGAAGATTTTTAACTCTTTCTTTAATTTCTTGGACAGCTCTAGTATGATCCTCAGACCATTCTAAGGGCTTTTTCTTCAATCTTTCTTGGAGCAATTTTCTATCTTTGCTAGATCTTGATAGAAAAAAGCAACAAAATTTAAACATCCAAGAAATCTTTGTAGCATATTTTTATCTTTTATTTCATCAGGAAATTTATCAGCAAATTGAATTACTCGATTTGTAGGAGTGATGCTTTTATCTGTATTTCAAAGCCTAAAAATCTATTTTTTTGTTGAAATAGGCTCATTTTCTTCTTAGATAAAACTAAACCATTTTGTTTAATTATCTTCTTAAAAATACCTAAATGCTTCCAATGTTGATTTATTGATTTAGAAAATATCAAAATATCATCAATATAGACAATAGAAAATTGAATATATGATGAAAATATTCATTCATAATATTCTGAAATTCAGAGGGAGCATTTTTTAATCCAAAAGGCATGACGTTCCATTCATAATGACCCATTGGAACAGTAAATGCAGTTTTGTATCGATCCTTCTCTTCAACCTGTATTTGCCAAAACCCAGACTTAAGATCAAATTTTGAGAATATTTTTGCATTGTACAGTCTGTTCAATAGATCTTGAGTATTTGTCAAAGGGTATCTGATCGATTGAAAAACTTGTTAAGAGGCTTATAATTTATGACTAATCTTGGGACACCTCTTTCAATCTCTGAAACTTTTCCAACATAAAAGGCAGTACAACTCCAAGGAGATTTACTCCTTCTAATTAATTTCTTTTTTAACAAATCTTCTATTTCTTTATTACATAGATCAAGATGGCAAGTATCCATCTGCAAAGGTCTAGCTTTTGTAGGGATGTTTCTATCATCGAAATCTTTAATATAAGGTAGACTAATTATATGTCTTTTTCTATCCCAAAAAGCAGAAGGTAAATTAGAACAACATTCTTCTTCAATTTCTTTCTGAAATTTTTCTAATTTTTCTTTAAATTCTTTTTGTTCTAATTCATTTTTTATTCTAACAATTTAATTTCATTTTTTAATTCTTTTATATATTCTTCTCGATTTGCAATAATTTGATTTATCCTTAAGATTTTCGTTTGACTTGGTTCATCAATAAAATCAAAATTCACTTCTAAACCTTTAATTCTTGTAGTAATTCCTTTAGTACTGACAGAAAAGGGTTGAATTTGAAATATAAAAGGAGATCCTAAAATTACTTCATCCACAATATCTTTAGAGATTATAAATGGTGAAGAAATACAACACCTTGGCAACAAATATGGATGTTTGGGATCTTTCTTTCAATAGCAATACTAGTACCATTAGCAGTAGAAATATGCTGTTGGGATCCTTCTGTAAGATTAAATGCCACAACACCCAATTGTATTACATTTAAGTCAACACCTGAACCTATTAAGGCAGTCACAACTTTCTCAAAGGATTTTACTTTAATTTTAACTTGAACTCTCCACTGTTGTAATAAACAATGAGTTGGAACAGAAATATCACCAGTAGAGATTTTATTGATTTCTCTTTTTATTCTATGAATAAATCCTTGTTCTTTTTGATAATTTGTCAGCATTTGTTCATCCTCATAATCATTTATATTTTCACCACTTTCTATCCATGAAATTCTTTCATCTAATTCATCCAGTTTGTCCAGTTTGTTTACTTTGTCCAGTTAGTCAAGTTTGTCTAGTTCAGTCAATTTGTCTTGTTGGTCTAGTTTTTAGAGTTCGTCCAATTCGTTTAGTTTGTTATGTTTCTCTATTTCTAAAAGAATAAAACTTCTCAATTCAATAAGTTTTTAAATTTAGTAAGACTTTCAAATCTATATAAATTCTAGAATTTCAACTATTTTAAAAAGAAACTTTTAAAATTAGGCAACCTTCTGAAATTATAATTTCTAAAAATCGAAACTGTCAATTTTAGATAGTTGCCTAAAAACAAAATTTCCAAAAATAACAGTATTTCTAAAGCCACAAAATTTAAAAAACATATATTTGTTTTTTGTCTAACAACGGCTCCTAAAACTAGTTGTGCCACTAAAGATATGGTGCTTTAAATTTATGTTTGTAATCAGATGAACTATTAATAGTATAGCTTCAGGAGTCCGAGTTCGAACCACTCGGAACCAAGCAAAATATATGCAATTTATTTTGGTATAAGTCATTACAATATCATGGAAATAAATCTAAATATAGAAATCAAAACTCCAACCTTAGAAATATAACTCAATGTAGAAACTTTCTAAAAATGGAAAACAAATTCAAAAATAGAAATAACATCTAAAATTAGAAATTGACATTTGTGGAGTCCAGTATTCATGGAAAATCCAATTAGAAATAGAAATAATATCTACAATTAAAAAAATTCTAAAAATATAAATTTGTAAGTGCCACAAGTTTCTAAATTTAGTAAGACTTCCAAATCTATATAAATTCTAGAATTTCTACTATTTGAAAACGAAACTTTTAAACTTAGATAACCTTCTAAAATTATAGTTTCTAAAAATAGAAACTGCCAATTTTAAATAATAGTCTAAAATAGGAATTTCCAAAAGTAGCAATATTTCGAAAAATAAAAGTAATACTTAAAATTATAAATTTCTAAAGCTAGAATATTCTCAATTCAACAAGTTTCTAAATTTAGTAAGCCTTCCAAATCTATATAAATTTCATAATTTCTAATATTTTGAAAAGAATCTTTTAAATTTAGGGAACTTTCTCATATTATAATTTCTAAAAATGGAAACTGACAATTTTAAATAGTTGCCTACAATTGAAATTTCCAAAAGTAACATAATTTCTCAAAACACAAAATTTAAAAATAAATATTTGTTTCTCTCCGACAACGGTGCCTAAAACTTGTTGTGCCACTAAAGATATGGTGTTTTAAATTTATCTTTACATTCGGATGAACCATTAATAGTATAGCTTCTGGAGTGCGAGTTCCAACACACTCGGAACAAAGCTGTAATGGCCCGAAATTTTTAAATCAATAAATATGTGGTTATTTATTTTTAATGGTAAAGATTGGAAATCTAATGGAATAGATGGTAAATGGATCAAAATGTGGACAAAGCCCAACTAGGGCCCAATGGGTTATGGATTGGATTTAAGTTTACTTAAAGGGTCAATGGTGGTTAATTGGGCCAAGGATGGCCCAATACCCATTTGGGACCCAATGGATTAAGATGATGTAAGCTTTAAGGTAAATGGGTAAGATGAAAATGTAATTGGGGCATGGGCCCAATGGTGATCCAATTGGAATGAATTGAATGGGTTCAATTCACCTAAGTCAATTTGAAGTTGACCAAGGTAACATGGTCCAATGGGACCCACCTCCACCTCACCAAGTGAGGTGGCGTGTGGACCAAGAATTGATGGGGCCAGCCACCATGGTTGACTTGGTCAACCATGGGTGGATTTTATGGAAGAAATTTAATGGAATTAAATTAAATGGGAATTAACTTAACCTAATTATCTAATTAATTAAATGTTTAAATAATCATAAAGGTGGTCAAAGGGGTCAAAGAGGTGGAAGACCCAAACCATTCAATCTTATCTCAAAAGCTAAAACACGTTGGGCTTGGGTGGTGCTTGTTCCAACCACCACCATTAAAGCAAAAAAAAAAAAAAGATCTCATGGGTTGGTGGGAGGAATTAATTACTCCACCCAATTAAGATAAACCTTATCTCTTTTACCCATCTTTTTCCATCGATGCTCTTTCAATCTCATTTCATTTTTCCCATTTTGCTCTCCACCACCGTCCCACACTCCAAGAAGAGAAGAAGAAAATTAAGAAAGGAAGAGGAGAAGAGAAGAAAGAAGAGAAGAGGTGCAAGCATGGTCCACCATTCTAAGGTCAAGATCTACCATCTTCTTCTCATCATCTCCTCCTTTCCCTCTCTCAAGCAAACCCTACCTTAACAGACCCTAAGCTTGGAGGTTTTCACCATTGATCAAGCATCTTGGCCGACCAAAGATCAAGAGGAAGAAGAAAGGAGGCTAAGGAAGCCAACGGAAGTGGCGGAAGTCGGAGGAGACGATGGATTGTGAGTATTTTCTTAAACAAGAAATTTTGGTTTTTTTAGGGTTTAAGATTTGGGAATCATTTTGTAAATTTAATGGTGGCCAAATGATTTTATGCCATGGATTTTAAATCCATCAATTTGAAGGATGGAAAGTGGACAAAACCCTAATGGGTAAATTAGGGTTAGTTTAAGGAAAAATAAATGGATTAAGGAATGTAATGTAATTAAGTTATTAAGAATGGAATTATGTGGAATTGGAAGGTAATGTGTGATTTTCTTAGGGTTTTAAGGAATGGAGGACATTGTGTAATTTAAATTAATTAAGAATGGAAGCGTGGAGAATGGTTTAGAATTTTAAGTGCTTAATGATTAAATGTTGCAAATTTTAAAAGAATTATGAGGGAGTTTATGAATGATGTGAATGATTTGGTGGCCTTAAAAAGGCATGAATGGATAATGAACCCTATGGTGATCCAATGGTGGATTAATGGTTATGAATTATGGAAAAATAAATGGGAAATGTAGGTGGTGTTGATGGACCAAAAGGGACCCAATGTTATTAGTTGTAATGGGAATATGGCTAGGTTTATGGACTTGAATGTGATTAAGAATGATGATTTAAGTGTATAAATTAAACCCTTCATGGAAGGGCTTGTGATGGGTGCAAATGTGTAAATAGGCCAAAGAAAAAAAAATGGGAAAAGGACACCATGGGTTCGGCCATGGTGTATGGCCGAATCCATGGCCCAATTGTGAGCCTTTTGGTGGGTTAAATTGGAAATGTGAATGAATGAGTGATTAATCATGTAAAGGAGTAGTCGAAAAAATGGTAAATAATGGCTAAAATGAAGAACTCCATGGGATATGATCATGAGTTTAGGGATATAGAAATTAATGGAGGAAATTGATGGACAAAGTGAACCTAATGTTGATTGTTGGGATGGAAATGTGATTAAGGAATGATGAATCAAATGTAGGGTTTAAGTTCTCTCAATGGAGGGACTAATGATGAATCTAATGTGTAATCAAAGACCAAGGAAAATGGGGATTTGGTTAAGTTAAAAGGGGTTGATTGTTAACCAATGGTAGATCATTTTGGCCTAAGACTAATGTGTAAGTATATGTTTAAATAAATGGACTTTAGGTTAAAATTAAATGGCTGATGTAAGTGATCTTGTGATATGGGTGATGGGTCAATTATGGACCCAAGAATGTGCCTAAGAATGATGATTTAATTATAAGTCATTTTAAGGACAAAGGTTAAAGTGTATGCATGTGGATTTATTAATGGGGATTAGATTAAGTAAATGGTTATTTTTAATAATTTTTATGTCATGATTGATGGGTCATGAATGGATCCAATTGTATAATCAATTATGAACTTAGTTGGGCAAGGTGAATGAGTCATTAACCATGGAGAAGAGGTAGTGGTAAAACCGTAATTAATGGCCAAATTCAAGAACTCCATGGGAGAGATGACCAAGGGCTTAGGGACTCTAAGTATCAAGTCTATGTATGGTTAAATAAAACCTAGGATGGCTAATTTGTTTTAAATTCACAAATTAAAGGGGTTTAATGGATTAAATGGGACCCACAAAACCTAAATGGTGACCGATTATTCATGTGGACTTGGAAATGATTAATGGGCTTGGAAATAGTTAGAAACATGGACTAATTATTAATATGTAATAAGGTACCGAACATCGCAAGCAGTACGCGGATCGGCTACCGGGTCTATCGGGCAGAAACGAAAGAAAGAACTCTAGTCGGTATTTGGTAGGATTCCTACCTTTTTGTAAGCCATGGATTGAGTGATGGTTTCTTTGAATTATTTTGGAAATTATATGATTTGTTTTTAAGATGGGTTTGGATTTTGGTATTATGTGATGAGTTTCCTTTGATTTATTTTGATAATCATGGGATTGTTTTAAGATGTGTTTTATGACTATGATTTACATATATTACATGGCATATGGCATCTACATCTCATGCATGGCATGGGAGGGATATGACAGGGGGATACTTGTGTTGATGTTACCTTGATGAGTGCTTTGCCGTCAAGGGGGATACTTGTGTTGATTTTACCTTGATGAGTGCTTTGCCGTCAAGGGGGATATGGCATCGAGATAGTAAGGATGATGGGTGGGATTCATAACACAGACACCCATGGCATGGCATTCATTCTGTGGCTTTTCGTTATATTATTATCTGTATTGCTTGTTATCACTAATCCATGTGTTAGCCCTACTCGGAGTCCTACTGGGCGCGTGGTCTAACGCCTTACTTCTACCCTAGCTGATGACGCAGGAAATGCCAGAGCAGAAGGACGAGACGGGAGCCAAGCTTAGGAGCTTGGGGAGGTGGACTTTTACTCTACTTAAGTTTATCTTGGGAAATGTGTATTGGTATAATTTAGCTTGTCGGACTGTATAATTCAGATTACTTGCTATATGTTGGGTTTCTATTTTGGAACGTTGAGATGTTGAGATGTTTTGGTAATATTATGAATACTATCTTCCCTGCTATCTAAAAATGGTAGGTTAGCCACTATTGTAATTTCCGCACTTGCGGTAATATTCCGCAAGCTTGCTTCCTACGTGTGAACCATTCTCCATGGACTTCGTTCCATGCACAGTAGGGTTGGCCAGTTAAGGGCTGGGCTTTCGAAGATCGGACTTAACTCGCGTCGTGACGTCCGCGCCCTTTGTCACTATTGATTTCAAAAAAAAAAATAGACTCTGATTTTCGGTGAAAAAGGGCGGGCGTTACAAAAGCAAAATATAAGCAATTAAGATATTGTGGTATAATCCATTAAAATATCATGGAACTAAATCTAAATATAGAAATCAAAACTCTTATCTTGGAAATATAACTCAATGTAGAAACTTTCTTAAAATGGAAAACAAATTCAAAAAATAGAAATAACATCTAAAATTAGAAATTGACAATTTTGAGAACTTATAATCTTTGAAAGTTACCTAAATTTAAAAGTTAATTTTCAAAATAGTAAAAATTCTAGAATTTATATAGATTTGGAAGTCTTACTAAATTTAGAAACTTGTTGTATTGAGAAATTTATATATTTAGAAATTTTATAAGTTTAAATATTATTTCCATTTTATAAAATATTACTACTTTTGGAAATTCCTATTTTAGGCTATTATTTAAAATTGGTAGTTTATATTTTTAGAAATTATAATTTTAGAAGGTTACCTAAGTTTACAAGTTTCATTTTAAAGTAGTAGAAATTCTAGAATTTATATAGATTTGAAATTCTTACTAAATTTATAAATTTGTTGAATTTAAAAAAATTTATTTTTAGAAATTTTATAATTTTAGATATTATTTCCATTTTTCTAAATATGATTTTTTGGAAATTTCTATTTTAGGCTACTATTTAAAATTGACAGTTTCTATTTTTTGAAATTATAATATTAGAAAGTTACCTAAATTAAAAAGTTTCTTTTCAAAATAATAGAAATTCTAGATTTTATATAGATTTGGAAGTCTACTAATATTAAGAAAATAGTTGAATTGAGAAATTTCTATTTTTAGAAATTTTATAATTTTAGATATTATTTCTATTTTTCAAAATACTGCTACTTTTGGAAATTTCGAGTTTAAGCTACTATTTAAAATTGGCAGTTTCGATTTTTTGAAATTATAATTTTAGAACTTTACATAAGTTTAAAAGTTTCTTTTTAAAATAGCAGAAATTTTAGAATTTATATAGATTTGGAAGTGTTACTAAATTTAGAAACTTGTGGCATTAAGAAATTTATATTCTTAAAATTTTCTTAATTGTAGATATTATTTCTATTTTTAAATAGATTTTCCATGCAAATTGGACTCCAAAATTGTCAATTTCTAATTTTAGATGTTATTTCTATTTTTTGAATTTGTTTTCCATTTTAAGAAAGTTTCTACATTGAGTTATATTTCCTAGACTAGAGTTTTGATTTCTATATTAGATTTATTTCCATTATATTGTAATGACTTATACAAAAATAAGTTGCATATATTTTGCTTTGTTCTGAGTGGTTCGAACTCGGACTCCTGAAGCTATACTATTAATAGTTTATCTAATTACAAATATAAATTTAAAACACCATATCTTTAGTGGCACAACAAATTTTAGGAGCCGTTGTCAGAGAAAAAATAAATAAATATATTTTTAAATTTTGTGGCTTTAGAAATACTGCTACTTTTGGAAATTTCGATTTTAGGCAATATCTAAAATTTACAATTTCTATTTTTAGAAATTATAATTTCAGAAGGTTGCCTAATTTTAAATGTTTCTTTTTAAAATAGTTGAAATTCTAGAATTTATATATATTTGGAAGTCTTACTAAATTTAGAAACTTGTTGATTGAGAAATTTTATTTTTTTAGAAATTTTATAATTTTAGATATTATTTCTATTTTTGGAATTACTACTACTTTTGGAAATTTTTATTTCAGGCTTCCATTTAAAATTGACAGTGTTTATTTTTAGAAACGACAATTTTAGAAGGATACCTAATTTTTAAATTTTCTTGTTAAAATAGTTAACATACTAGAATTTATATAGACTTGGAGGTCTTACTAAAATTTAGAAACTTGTTGAGTTTAGAAATTTTTATTTTCAAAAATTTTATAATTTTAATTACTATTTATATTTTTCAAAATACTGCTACTTTTGGAAATTTCTATTTTAGGCTACTATTTAAAATTGGCAGTTTCTACTTTTAGAGATTATAATCTTAGACAGTTACCTAAATTTAAAAGTTATTTTCAAAATAGTAAAAATTCTAGAGTTTATATATATTTGGAAGTCTTATTAAATTTAAAAGCTTGTTGAATTGAGAAATTTATATTTTTAGAAATTTTATAATTTTAGATATTATTTCTATTTTTCGAAATATTGTTACTTTTGGAAATTCTTATTTTAGGCTATTATTTAAAATTGGCAGTTTCTAACGTTAGCTAAATTTAAAACTTTCGTTTACTTCTACTTTCACTTTTCATTCTTAACTGGCGGAGAGATTTGATTCAAAATCTTCTCAGACATTTCTTCATCAATTTTTTGCCACCATTTTTGAAATATATTTTGAAAAAGGGATGGCCGACTATAAAAGTCATTTTTTACTTCAAACTTCCACTGTAAAATATAAGGAATGTGGAATTTTGCGAAGAGCTTTAAGACATTCATGGCTTCGCAAGGCACCTTTTCTTCTATTTTACAAAACTTTCCAAAAAGATAACGAAAAATATCTGGAAAGATTTTTTGGCTAACACCAAAATGACACCACCAACTATAGAACCAAGATGGGATGTTTTGGTAAATAGGAGTAACATCAGGACTTTCTTCTTTGAATCTGATGAACCATGAATGGGCATATTGTCTATAACGCCACATAAGAGCAAATTTCCAAGCATCCATATAATCCCAATAATTGAAGTAATCTATGGAATTAAAGAGTTGGATGGATCTCATCTTATGAAGAGGACCATTCCAATCATCTTCAGTTAAAATCTTCAGAATGGTGAATTTTGAATCAGTAACAACACCGTTATGATTCTTGTTATGAAATATGAAAATACTTTTCGTCTGATGGAGGATATTAAGTTACCACTCTCTATTTTTCTTCTTATCAGGAGAGTAATAGTGTAATCCTTTTCCAAAAGGAATTGGACATTTTCTTCTAATGACCTTTCTTCCATAAGAGAGTCAGAAGTAGCATAAATGATAAATCCAGTAAAGAAATATAACTCAGATTGATGGATATCTTTAGCTGGAACATGGACTTGTTGGCTTTCTTTTGTATCACCAAGAACTTTCTCCTTTCCTTTCGTCATTTTAAATGGAGATGAACTACTCGCCATTTCTTTTTCCCTGTAAGAATTCTCTACAAAGAAAGTCAGGGAGCGAGTTAGATTTTCCTTCAACAAATTCAATTTTAAATTCAAGTATTGAAAGAATAGCTTGCCACTTAGCAAAAATCTGATTGGAAGTAAGATTCTTAACATCTTTTTCTAAAGTTTCTTTAGCAGATATAGCATCAACTCTAATTAAGAATTCTTTATTTAGAAGGTCATGCTGAAATTTAGTAACACATGTCACAATAGCAAGAACTTCTTTATTAATTGTTGAGTATTTCTTTTGAGCATCATTCCACAGACTAGAGTTGAATCTTACCAATTCTTCTTTACCATTTTCATCTAATTGTAATAAGATTCCTCCATAGCCTAACTCTGAGGCATCAGTCTGAACAATTTTAAAAGCATTAGGTTAGATAAACATTGACATGGAAGATTTTTAATTCTATTTTTAATTTTTTGGACAACTCTAGTATGATCCTCAGACCATTCTATGTACTTTTTCTTTAATCTTTCTTGAGTAGTTTTCTATCTTTCGCCAAGTCTTGATAGAAAAAGGCAACATAATTCAAACAACCAAGAAATCTTTGTAACATATTTTTATCTTTTATTTCATCGAGAAATTTATTAGCAAATTGGATTACTCTATTTGTGGGAGTGTTCCTTTTGTCTTGAATTTCAAATCCCTAAAACCTAATTTTTTGTTGGAATAAGCTCATTTTCTTCTTAGATAAGACTTAAACCATTTTGTTTAATTATCTTCTTAAAAATACCTAAATGCTTCCAATGTTGACTTACTGATTCAGAAAATATCAAAATATCATCAATATAGACAATAGAAAATTGAATATATGATGAAAATATCTCATTCATAGTATTCTGAAACTCAGAGGAGCATTTTTTAAATCCAAAAGGCATAACGTTCCATTCATAGTGACCCATCGGAACAGTAAATGTAGTTTTGTATCTATCCTTTTCTTCAACCTGTATTTGCCAAAACCCTACTTAAGATCAAATTTTGAGAATATTTTTGCATTGTAAAGTCTATTCAATAGATCTTGTGTATTTGGCAAAGGATATCTGATCAATTGCGATAAAGAGGCTTATAATTTATGACGAGTCTCGGGACGCCTCTTTCAATCTCAGAAGCTTTTTCACCATAAAAAGCAGTACAACTCCAAGGAGATTTACTTTTTCTAATTAATTTCTTTTTTAACAAATCTTCTACTTCTTTATTGCATAGATCAAGATGGTAAGCATCCATCTGAGATGGTCTAGCTTTTGTAGGGTTGTAGTAATATTCCTTTCATCAAAGTCTTTAATGTATGGAAGACTAATGATATGTCTTTCTATACCAAAAAGCAGAAGGTAAATCAGAACAACATTCTTCTTCAATTTCTTTTTGAAATTTTTCTAATTTTTCTTTGAAATCTTTTTGTTCCAATTCATTTTTATTCTAACACATTTAATTTCATTTTTTAATTCTCTTATATATTCTTCTCGATTTGCAATAATTTGATTTATCCTTAAAATTTTCGTTTGACTTGGTTCATCAATAAAATCAAAATTCACTTCTAAACCTTTAATTCTTGTAGTAATTCCTTTAGTACTGACAGAAAATGGTTGAATTTGCAATATAAAAGGAGATCCTAAAATTACTTCATCCACAATATCTTTAGAGATTATAAATGGTGAAGAAATACAAACACCTTGGCAACAAATATGGATGTTTGGGATCTTTCTTTCAATAGCAATACTAGTACCATTAGAAGCAGAAATATGCTGTTGGGATTCTTCTGTAAGATTAAATGGTACAACACCCAATTGTATTTCATTTAAGTCAGCACCTGAATCTATTAGGGCAGTCACAACTTTCTCAAAGGATTTTACTTTAATTTTTACTTGGACTCTCCACTGTTGTAATAAACAACAAGTCGGAACAGAAATATCCCCAGTAGAGATTTTATTGATTTCTCCTTTTATTCTATGAATAAATCCTTGTTTTTCTTGATAATTTGTTAGAATTTGTTCATCTTCATAATCATTTATATTTCCACCACTTTCTATCCAAGAAATTCTTTCATCTAATTCATTATGTTTCCTGGTTAATTCTAACCTTAATTCACGAATTTTTCTTTTCTGATCATTTAGTTCTTTTTGCATATCAGATAAAGTTAAAGCGCGACTTTTCATCTGGATATTTCCAGCTCTATTCATTAATTCCATAATTGAATAACTAGGAGATTGGAAATTGAAATTTTTTTCCTTTTTCTTTTGAAGGAAGGGTCATTCTTCTTCTTCCTCTTCTTCATAAAAATTTACGTTTTTCTTTTGTGATTTTGAAGTTCCTTCATCTGTTCCCTCCCCAAGTTTTGAAATTTGATTCAAAAGTTGTACTTTCTTCTCTGGATCAGGAATATTATCAACCATTTCAAGCAATAGTTTTTGTGGGGCAGTAAGGACTCTTATTTGGATACCAAGATCATCAGAAGAGTCAATTGACCATTCATCATCTTCAGTATGATCAGAATCACAAGGACAAGCTTGAAATTGTTTTATGATTTGAATATGAGATTTATTTCCTAATCTTATTTCATCATTAGAGGAGATAGTTTCTTCTGAGGGATTCTCTAACTCTTTATCACTTGAATCCTAATTAGCTTTATCTTCTTCAAGAACTTCAGATTCATCATTACGCATATTTCATTTACTTTTTTATTTTATTTTTATTTTGGCATTTATTTGAATAATGCTCTCTTGCTCCACATGTGAAACAAGTAGGGACTTTTTCACTAGATTTCTTTCGACTAGGCATACTCTTAGGTTTTCTCTTGAAAGGAAAATGCTCTCTCAATTTATCTTTATAATTTCTTTTAGTCATTTTCTTTTCGAAATCTTTCTTCTTTCGAACAGGAGAGAATCTAGATTTAGAAGGTTTCCTTTTAGATTCAACAACTTGATCTAAACCAAATTGGTAGCAAAAATCTCCTAATTCTTTTTTACCAGTGTATTTTCTCAATTTCTCCATTTGTCTACTAATCTTCAGATCAGTATATAAGGCTAATCCAACTTTATTAATCCTTTGAACAGTAGCTCTATAAGTTAACAAATTCAAATTAATTGATCCATTCATTTCTTCTCGAATTGAATTACTAACTTTTTCATCAAATAAAGGAGGTAAACCTGAGATAAATTTTTCTTTCCAGATCTCAGAATTACAATCAGTTAATTGATAAACTTTCGCTAAGAAAACATCTTTATACCATTTAAAGTCAGACAAAGTCCTACACCTAAGACGATGTAATTGTTTCCTATTCTTTTCTCTCATCATATTCAATCCGCCAGTGAATTCTTCTAGAATGCTTAATAAAAAGACATTCACACAATCTGGTTGGGTTGTATAATTCTCTGGGATTTGTGGTTGACTAGTTCTAGCAAATTCCATTTTAATGGCTGGATCCACAAAATTCCCAGTGGTTTTATCTTTGTATATGATTCTTCCTAATTCATCCATTTTAACAGCATTTTCAATTTCTAGACGTTGTTCATTAGACATTCAATAATGCCACCATCCTCTTAATATTCCATTGAATGAGGTGGTTATCATGAGGAAAATATTTTTTGGAGAATTTCCTCTGACATCACAAGCATTGGCATATATTAAAATACTGTGAACCATTTGGACGATATGATATTCAGATAATCCACCTAAATTCCATTCATATAAAGTATGAGTATTGAATATCCATTTGATATGGGGCTTCTTCTATCTGTAAATCCACAGGAGTTGGCCTTGTGTAATAATTCTTAGTTCTAGGTAACTCAGCTTGGGAATTCCATTTTCAATCAATTGATCAAAATACTTTCAGCCATAGAGATTCTTGAAATACTTAGACCTCTACTTTTATCAAGTAACAAATGATCTAACCTAGAGGTTAATTCTTTTTGCATTTCATCACTCATTTTGAAAGGACCTTTCTCTAGAATTATTCCTGAGGGTAAAGACCTAGAAACATACATAGGGCTAACAGGAGGTTCTTCCTGGGTTTCTTCTTTATTTTTTCTTACAGGTTTAGTCATATTAAGAGCAGGACTTAATCTAATTGTTTTCTCAATTCTTTCTGTTTGTTCTCCTAAAGTTAAGAGACAAAGATTAGTATAAATATTTTGTTCAATTATATTTCCTAATCCTTGACCAATATCCTGAACTTTTATTTCTTCTACATTTTCTAGGACAGAACTATCTTTAACAAGACTAGCAAAATTTTTTGTTACAGATCCTTCACTTGAAATATCCAAAATTTTCCATGGAGGATGTGATCTTTCTATTTCCTTTTTGTTTGTAGTTTTCCATGTTCTAGCAGTTCTTCCAATAACTCTGATTTGATTTTTAATTTTTTTTGGACTTTTTTCCTTTTTGAAATAATAAAAAAACCAATCAAAAAAATTTATATTTCTCCTCTCACCTTTCATTTGTTGATACCAAATAGTTATCATTTTGTCTTTTTCTTATTCGATAAAATTTTTAAAGAACCAATCTCTTAAAGGATGTTCTCTCATAGTTTTTCTCAAATAGGGTTTGTCTATTTGGAATTCTACAGTTTCTTCTTCTACAGGAATTATTTCTTCTTTAGGAACTTTTATCATTCTAATTACTAGACGAAAATGAGCAAAGTTATTTTCAGTAGGCACATAGGTTCTTGTTGAACTTTGTCTTTTATAAACAGGGTGATTAATTCCAGTTTCAGAATTCTTATAAGTTTTTTGCTCCATTTCTTCCTTTTCACTAGTGTCAACTACTTCTTCTAGTTTAAGACTTCTTCTGGAATCAACATAACCAGCAAAACTCTTTCTAGCTTTGTCGAACTTTCTTCTAAAATTTACGTTTATATTACCATTTGGTAATTTGACTATGTTTTGTAAATCATCTGTGATTTCATTAATTCTAGGAGTTACATCTTCAATTTCCCAATTTCCTGGAAGAGTAACATCTTCCCAACTAATTACTTTTGGAATAAAAACATTATTGTTAAAATTTGTTTCCAAAAGAATAGTTGTTCCTCTTTCAACCTTTTGTTCATAGGCAACCATGGGAAACATAGACATCCTTGATTTGTAAAACACTCTGTATATTATAGCAAAAGGTTTACTTTTTGGACTCATCTTTAACCCTTTACTTTGAAATCCAAGAGTAGCACAATCTAAGACATCTTCATCATGTACATCATCTGTAATATTTGGGAGGCAGTTGAAGTAGGCAGCACCATGACATAGGCTAGATTCAACCATAGCATATAAAGAATCATCAAACTCATGATGTCTTTGATCTCGAACATAGACACAGACAAAGGCATTTAATCCTAATCTGAACAAAAGTTTAATTCCTACCTGAATTAATCCAATATGCAGGTAATTGTACTTTGATTTAATTTGTTGAATAACTCTTTGATCCAAAAGCTTAATTGTCTATTTTCCTCTAGATAAGGAAACAATATTTTCAACAGTTTTAATATGATAGTCATTCTGTTCTTCAAATGTTCCATTGCTATATACTTCTGTTATAGGCAAGGAAGGCATTTTCCAATTTGATATGACTTGATCAAAGTTTTCAAAGACAATTTCTTCTGAATTTTTTGTTTTTTCAGATTTTTTATCATTTTCTAAATTACTAGACTTAAAACCAGACATAGTAGTTTGATATGAAGATGAAGAGTTATCAGATTTGTTAGAAGGATTTTGAAATGATTTAAACAGATTTTTAAAAAGTTTTTTCTTTCCTTTAGTTCTTTCCATATTGTGAGCTACAGGAAAATTGGAGCGGCCTGTCAACGATTTACTGTCCTAAACGCCTATCCACAGCAAAAGCGAGACTTGCTACGCGACCTTTGGTACTCTATCTTTTCCAAGCAGAACACAAAAATAAAAATTGCACAAGGAAATAATAAACTCTAAAGAAAATCTGATAATCAAACACAGGTTAAATAGCTCAAATTCTTCCTAACATTTCCAATTGATCTTTCAGTCCATCATAACACAACAATATAGATCTATAAGTCTGAACACAAGTATCACGACGATGTTCAAGAAGTTGACGACGAGCACAGTACACTTTTGCAATTCACGATCAATCCTATTGATAATGCTGTCTAATATTTCTAAGTGCTCAACACAAGTAGTAAAACGTTTAAGTAAAGACAATCTTTTAGATATAATAGAGAAATTAACAAAACATATTATTGAAACACTTACAAACTTGATACAAGATTCTTGACACTTGAACCTGGAATACTTGAGCTTCACACACTTACAAGACTTGGATAATTTTTTGATACTTGAAAACTTGATGCAAACAAAGCAAACTCTTCTCCTTATATAGATGGAGAGAGGGGACAAAACATCTTCCTTTCCGACCAAAGGAAGGGGTCCTAATGACACATGGCACACTTAGAGGAAAAGATGGAAAGAAAGAGATAAGATGGAATCTCCTTCTATCTACTAAAGTACTAAAAAACAAATTACTTTAAAAAGTCACCAGAGGAATAGTGAAACTTTTGACAAAGGGTCACTAATGGTAGGTGAAATAGTAACACCATAATGTACATGTGGTCATTGATCCTTGAGTACTTTTGACCTTTTTGTCATGACAATAATTCTTGAGACAACTTTTGTCATGTCAATAATTCTTAAGATGACATTTGTGCCATCAACTTTAATGCTTCAAATGACACAATGACACCTGTTTTTCTTGTAATTCTTCAAATGACACCTATGATTTTCCCCCACCAAAAGTTGAGCATGCGTTCTGGCTCTGATACCAATAGTGCAGGATCAACTTTTCAACTTTTCTTCAGACCAATAATGCAGGATCAACTTTTCTTCAGACTAATAATGCAGGATCAACTTTTCAACTTTTCTTCAGACCAATAATGCAGGATCAACTTTTCAACTTTTCTTCAGACTTTTAACTTTTCTTCTTTTCATTCATCTCTGAGAGCCAACTCTTTTCCTTTTCCATCAACAGAGAGCGAAACATCAACATTTCATTTTGAGCGGAAGACTTGGAAGCTTGAAGAATGGCAGAAGATGGCTCAGTAGCTTGGGATGAGTCAAACTTTGGAGATGAATACCAAAACTTTTGACCACCACGGTTATAATCAGTGACAGAATCATCAGGTTAACTTTTGAATCTGGATCTCAACGGGGACTTAACTTCTCAATTGAATCAAAAGATGCATTTTCACATAAATCTTCATCTGGATCATGATTGCGATCCCAATCATAAGAACCACTTTTATTCTTAGGTAAATAATCAGTAAGAATCTGTTTAATCCTTTCTTCAAAATTTAGGGATTCAACAGAAACATCCATAGGATCAGGAGACTAAGATGTTTTCTTTTCTTTTTTCCTTTTTTCTCTCTTGCCATTTTTTTTGCAATTTTCTTGGCAAGAAGATCTGCCATTAAAATACTGCCATCACCTGTCCTTTCTTCTACTTTGGACTTTTCATTCTTAACTGGCGGAGAGATTTGATTCAAAATCTTCTCATACGTTTCTTCATCAATTTTTTGCCACCATTTTTGAAATATATTTTGAAAAAGGGATGGCCGACCATAAAAGTCATCGTTTACTTCAAACTTCCACTGTAAAATATAAGGAATGTGGAATTTTGCGAAGAACTTTAAGACATTCATGGCTTCGCAAGGCACCTTTTCTTCTATTTCACAAAACTTTCCAAAAAAATAACGAAAATTATCTAGAAAGATTTTTTGGTTAACACCAAAATGACACCACCAACTATAGAACCAGGATGGGATGTTTTGGTAAATAGGCGTAACAACAAACTTTCTTCTTTGAATCTGATAAACCATGAATGGGCATATTGTCTATTTTGCCACATAAGAGCAAATTTCGAAGCATCCATATAATCCCAATAATTGAAGTAATCTATTGAATTAAAGAGTTGGATGGATTTCGTCTTATGAAGAGGAACATTCCAATCATCTTCAGTTAAAATCTTCAGAATGGTGAATTTTGAATAAGTAACAACACCATTATGATTCTTGCTATGAAATATGAGAATACCTTTCGTCTGATGGAGGATATTAAGATACCACTCTCTATTTTTCTTCTTATCAGGAGAGTAATAGTGTAATCCTTTTCCAAATAGGAATTGGACATTTTCTTCTAATGACCCTTCTTCCATAAGAGAGTCAGAAGTAGCATAAATGGTAAATCCAGTAAAGAAATATAACTCAAATTGATGGATATCTTTACATGGAACATGGACTTGTTGGCTTTCTTCTGTATTACCAAGAACTTTCTCCTTTCCTTTCGTCATTTTAAATGGAGATGAACTACTTGCCATTTCTTTTTCCCTGTAAGAATTCTCTAGAAAGAAAGTTAGGGAGCGAGTTAGATTTTCCTTCAACAAATTCAATTTTAAATTCAAATATTGAAAGAATAGCTTGCCACCTAGCAAAAATCTGTTTGGAAACAAGATTCTTAACATCTTTTTCTAAAATTTCTTTAGCAGATTTAGCATCAACTCTAATTAAAAATTCTTTATTTAGAAGGTCATGCTGAAATTTAGTAACACATTTCACAATAGCAAGAACTTCTTTCTTAATTGTGGAGTATTTTTTTTGAGCATCATTCCACAGACCAGAGTTGAATCTTACCAATTCTTCTTTACCATTTTCATCTAATTGTAATAAGATTCCTCCATAGCCTAACTCTGAGGCATCAGTCTGAACAATTTTAAAAGCATCAGGGTTAGATAAAAATCGACATGGAAGATTTTTAACTCTATTTTTAATTTTTTGGATAGCTATAGTATGATCCTCAGACCATTCTATGGGCTTTTTCTTCAATCTTTCTTGGAGTAGGTTTCTATCTTTTGCCAAGTCTTGATAGAAAAAGGCAACATAATTCAAACAACCAAGAAATCTTTGTAACATATTTTTATCCTTTATTTGATAAGGAAATTTATCACCAAATCGGATTACTCTATTTGTGGGAGTGATCCTTTTGTCTTGAATTTCAAATCCTAAAGACCTAATTTTTTGTTGGAATAAGCTCATTATCTTCTTAGATAAGATTAAACCATTTTGTTTAATTATCTTCTTAAAAATACCTAAATACTTCCAATGTTGACTAACTGATTCAGAAAATATCAAAATATCATCAATATAGATAATAGAAAATTGAATATATGATGAAAATATCTCATTCATAATATTCTGAAACTCAGAGGGAGCATTTTTTAATCCAAAAGGCATAACGTTCCATTCATAGTGACCCATCGGAACAGTAAATGCAGTTTTGTATCTCTCCTTTTCTTCAACCTGTATTTGCCAAAACCCTGGCTTAAGATCAAATTTTGAGAATATTTTTGCATTGTAAAGTCTATTCAATAGATCTTGAGTATTTGGCAAAGGATATCAGATCGATTGCAATACCTTGTTAAGAGGCTTATAATTTATAACAAGTCTCGGGACGCCTCTTTCAATCTCAGAAGCTTTTTCAATATAAAAAGCAGTATAGCTCCAAGGAGATTTACTTCTTCTAATTAATTTCTTTTTTAACAAATCTTCTATTTCTTTATTGCATAGATCAAGATGGTAAGCATCCATCTGAGATGGTCTAGCTTTTGTAGGGATATTCCTTTCATCAAAGTCTTTAATGTATGGAAGACTAATGATATGTCTTTTTCTATCCCAAAAAGCAGAAGATAAATCAGAACAACATTCTTTTTCAATTTCTTTTTGAAAATTTTCTAATTTTTCTTTGAAATCTTTTTGTTCCAATTCATTTTTATTCTAACACTTTTACTTTCATTTTTTAATTCTTTTATATATTCTTCTCAATCTGCAGTAATTTGATTTATCCTTAAGATTTTCGTTTGACTTGGTTCATCAATGAAATCAAAATTCACTTCTAAACCTTTAATTCTTGTAGTAATTCCTTTAGTACTGACAGAAAATGGTTGAATTTGCAATATAAAAGGAGATCCTAAAATTACTTCATCCACAATATCTGTAGAGATTATAAATGATGAAGAAATACAAATACCTTGGCAACAAATATGGATGTTTGGGATCTTCTTTCAATAGCAATACTAGTACCATTAGCAGTAGAAATATGCTATTGGGATTCTTCTGTAAGATTAAATGGTACAACACCCAATTGTATTACATTTAAGTCAGCACCTGAATCTATTAGGGCAGTCACAACTTTCTCAAAGGATTTTACTTTAATTTTTACTTGGACTCTCCACTGTTGTAATAAACAACAAGTCGGAACAGAAATATCCCCAGTAGAGATTTTATTGATTTCTCCTTTTATTCTATGAATAAATCCTTGTTCTTCTTGATAATTTGTTAGAATTTGTTCATCTTCATAATCATTTATATTTCCACCACTTTCTATCCAAGAAATTCTTTCATCTAATTCATTATGTTTCCTGGTTAATTCTAACCTTAATTCACGAATTTCTCTTTTCTGATCATTTAGTTCTTTTTGCATATCAGATAAAGTTAAGGCGCGACTTTTCATCTGGATATTTCCAGCTCTATTCATTAATTCCATAATTGAATAACTAGGAGATTGGAAATTGAAATTTTTTTCCTTTTTCTTTTGAAGGAAGGGTCATTCTTCTTCTTCCTCTTCTTCATAAAAATTTACATTTTTCTTTTGTGATTTTGAAGTTCCTTCATCTGTTCCCTCCCCAAGTTTTGAAATTTGATTCAAAAATTGTACTTTCTTCTCTAGATCAGGAATATTATCAACCATTTCAAGCAATAGTTTTTATGGGGCAGTAAGGACTCCTATGATATCAAGATCATCAGAAGAGTCAATTGACTATTCATCATCTTCAGTATGATCAGAATCACAAGGACAAGCTTGAAATTGTTTTACGATTTGAATATGAGATTTATTTCCTAATCTTATTTTTTCATCAGAGGAGTTAGTTTCTTCTAAGGGATTCTCTAACTTAGTTTCTTCTAAGGGATTCTCTAACTCTTTATCACTTGAATCCTGATTAGTTTCATCTTCTTCAAGAACTTCAGATTCATCATTACGCAGTATTTCATTTACTTTCTTTTTATTTTTGTTTTCGCATTTATTTGAATAATGCCCTCTTTCTCCACATGTGAAACAAGTAGGGACTTTTTCACTAGATTTCTTTCGACTAGGCATACTCTTAGGTTTTCTCTTGAAAGGAAAACACTATCTTAATTTATCTTTATATTTTCTTTTAGTCATTTTCTTTTCAAAAATTTTCTTCTTTCGAATAGGAGAGAATCTAGATCTAGAAGGTTTCCTTCTAGATTCAACAACTTGATCTAAACCAAACTGGTAGCAAAAATCTCTTAATTCTTTTTGACCAGCGTATTTTTTCAATTTCTCCATTTGTCTACTAATCTTCAGATCAGTACATAAGGCTAATCCAACTTTATTAATGCTTTGAACAATAGCTCCATAAGTTAACAAATTCAGACTAATTGATCCATTCATTTCTTCTCGAATTGAATTACGAACTTTTTTAGCAAATAAATGAGCTAAACCTGAGATAATTTTTTCTTTCCAGATCTCAAAATTACAATCAGTTAATTGATAACCTTTAGCTAAGAAAACATCTTTATACCATCTAAAGTCAGACAACGTCTGACACCTAAGATGATGTAATTGTTTTCTATTCTTTTGCTCTTGTCATATTCAATCCACCAATGAATTCTTCAAGAATGCTTAATAATAAGACATTCACACAATCTAGTTGGGTTGTGTAATTCTCTAGGATTTGTGGTTGACTAGTTCCAACAAGTTCCATTTTAATGGTTGGATCCACAAAATTTCCAGTGGTTTTATCTTTGTAAATGACTTCCTAATTCATCCATTTTAACAGCATTTTCAATTTCTAGACGTTGTTCATTAGACATTCCATAATACCACCATCCTATTAATATTCCATTGAATGAAGTGGTTATCATGAGGAAAATATTTTTTGGAGAATTTTCTCTGACTTCACAAGCATTGGCATATATTAAAATACTGTGAACCATTTGGATGATTTAATATTTGGATAATCCATCTGAATTCCATTCATATAAAATATTTCCTAAGTATTGAATATCCATTTGATATGGAGCTTCTTCTATCTGTAAATCCACAGGAGTTGGCCTAGTGTAATAATTCTTAGTTCTAGGTAACTCAGGTTGGGGATTCCATTTTTAATCGATTGAACAAAGTACTTTTAGCCATAGAGATTCTTGAAATACTTAGACCTTTACTTTTATGAAGTAACAAATGATCTAACCTGGAGGTTAATTTTTTTTGCATTTCATCACTCATTTTGAAAAGACATTTCTCCAGTATTATTCCTGAGGGTAAAGACCTAGGAACATACACAGGGTTAACATGAGGTTCATCCTAGGTTTCTTCTTTATTTTTTCTGACAGGTTTAGTCATATTAAGAGCAGGACTTAATTTAATTGTTTTCTCAGTTCTTTCTGTTTGTTCTCCTAAAGTTAAGAGACAAAGATTAGTATAAATATTTTGTTCAATTATATTTCCTAATCCCTGACCAATATCCTGAACTTTTATTTCTTCTACATTTTTTAGGACAGAACTATCTTTAACAGGACTAGCAAAATTTTTTGTCACAGATCCTTCACTTGAAATATCCAAAATTTTCCATGGAGGATGTGATCTTTCTATTTCCTTTTTGTCTACAGTTTTCCACGTTCTAGCAGTTCTTCCAATAACTCTGATTTGATTTTCAATTTTTTCAGGACTTTTTCCCTTTTTGAAATAATAAAAAAACCAATCAAAGAAATTTATATTTCTCCTCTCATCTTTCATTTGTTGATACCAAATAGTTCTCATTTTGTCTTTTTCTTCTTCATTAAAACTTTTAAAGAACCAATATCTTAAAGGATGTTCTCTCATAGTTTTTCTCAAATAGGGTTTGTCTATTTGGAATTCTTTAGTTTCTTCTTCTATAGGAATTATTTCTTCTTTAGGAACTTTTATCATTCTAATTACTGGATGAAAATAAGCAAAGTCATTTTCAGTAGGCACATAGGTTCCTGTTGAACTTTGTCTTTTATAAACAGGGTGATTAATTCCAGTTTCAGAATTCTTATAAGTTTTTTGCTCCATTTCTTCCTTTTCACCAGTGTCAACTACTTCTTCTAGTTCAAGACTTCTTCCAGAATCAGCATAACCAACAAAACTCTTTCTGGCTTTGTCGAACTTTCTTCTAAAATTTACTTCTATATTACCATTTGGCAATTTGACTATGTTTTGTAAATCATCTGTGATTTCATTAATTCTGGTTTTAGTATTTTAGGTTTTAGGGTTTTAGGGGTTTACGGTTTACGGTTTACGGTTTGCGGTTTAGCTTTCAGGGTTTAGGGTTTAGTGTTTACAGTTTAGGATTTAGGGTTTAAGGTTTTAGGGTTTTAGGGTTTCGGGTTTAGAGTTTTAGGATTTTTAAAGTTTACTGTTTTAGGGGTTTAGGGTTTTAGGGTCTAGAGTTTTAGGGTTTTAGGGTTTTAGGGTTTAGGGTTTAGGGGTTAGGGTTTTAGGATTTGAAGGGGTAAGGGTTTAGGGTTTTATGGTTTTAGGGGTTTACAGTTTACGATTTAGGGTTTAGGGTTTAAGAGTTTTTGGATTTTAGGGTTTTGGGTTTAGGGTTTTAGGATTTTAAGGTTTATTGTTTTAGGGGTTTAGAGTTTTAGGGTTTAGGGTTTAGGGTATTAGGGGTTAGGGTTTCAGGTGTTTAGGGGTTTAGGGTATAGGGTTTGGGGTTCATGGTTTAGGGTTTAGGTTATAGGGTTTAGGTTATAGGATTTAGGGTTTAGGGTTTTAGGGTTTTAGCGTTTTATGGTTTAAGGTTTAGGGTTAAGTGTTTTAGAGTTTTAGGGTTTCGGGTATAGGGTTTAAGGTTTTAGGGTTTGGGGTCTAGGGTTTAGGGGTTAGGGTTTTAGGGTTTTCGGGTTATAGGTTTTAGGGTTTTAGAGTTTTAGAGTTTAGGCTTTAGGGTTTTAGGGTTTGGGTTCTAGGCTCTTAGTGTTTTAGGGGTTTAATGTTTTAGGGTTTAGGCTTTAGAGTTTTCGGGTTAACGATTTTAGGGGTTTAATGTTTTAAGGTTTAGGCTTTAGGATTTTAGGGTTTTCGGGTTTTAGGCTTTTAGAGTTTTGGTTTTATGGCTTTAGGGTTTAGGGTTTAGGGTTTTACGGGTTTAGGGTTTAGGGCTTAGGGTTTAGGGTCTAGGTAGGGTTTAGGGTTTTAGGGTTTAGGATTTTGGGTTTTGGGTTTAGGGTTTAGGGTTTAGGGTTTCAGGGTTTTAGGGTTTAGGGTGTAGGGTTTCGGGTAGGGTTTTAGGGGTCTACGGTTTAGTTTTTAGGGTTTTAAAGTTTTTGGGTTTTAGGGGTTTAGGGTTTTAGGGTTTTAGGGTTTTACGGTTTAGGGTTTTGGGTTTTAGGGTTTAGGTTTTAGGGTTTTAGTATTTAGGTTTTAGGGTTTTAGGGGTTTTGGATTTACAGTTTACGGTTTAGGAGTTAGCTTTCAGGGCTTAGGGTTTAGGGTTTAGGTTTCAAGGTTTTAGGTTTTAGGATTTTTGTGTTTTAGCATTTAGGGTTTATGGTTTAGGGTTTTAAGGTTTTAGGGTTTCGGGTTTCGGGTTTTTGGGTTTTAGGGTTTAGGATTTAGGGTTTTAGGGTTTTAGGGTTTTACGGTTTAGGGTTTTGGGTTTTAGGGTTTAGGTTTTAGGGTTTTAGAATTTAGGTTTTAGGGTTTAGGACTTTTGGATTTACGATTTACTGTTTAGGGTTTAGCTTCAGGGCTTAGGGTTTAGGTTTACAGTTTAGGATTTAGGGTTTAGGGTTTTCGGGTTTTAGGGTTTCGGGTTTAGGGTCTAGCTACAGGGCTTAGGGTCTAGGGTTTACAGTTTAGGATTTAGGGTCTAGGGTTTTCGGGTTTTAGGGTTTTGGGTTTTTAGGGTTTCGGGTTTAGGGTTTTCGGGTTTTAGGGTTTCGGGTTTAGGGTTTAGCTTCAGGGCTTAGGGTCTAGGGTTTACAGTTTAGGATTTAGGGTTTAGGTTTTTCGTGTTTTAGGGTTTCAGGTTTAGGGTTTTAGGATTTTAAGTTTTACTGTTTTAGGGGTTTAGGGTTTTTGGGTTTAGGGTTTATGGTTTAGGCTTTTAGGGTTTTAGGGTTTACAGTTTTAGGGTTTAGGGTTTAGGGTTTTAGGGTTTATGGTTTAGGGTTTTAGGCTTTTAGGGTTTTAGGGTTTAGAGTTTTAGAGTTTGGGGTTTAGGGTTTAGGTTAGGGTTTTATGGTTTTACAGTTTAGTTTTTAGGGTTTTAGGGTTTTTGGGTTTTAGGGCTTTAGGGTTTTAAGGTTTTAGGGCTTTAGGGTTTAGGTTTACGTTTTAGGGTTTTAGGATTTTAGGGTTTAGGGTTTAGGGTTTTAGGGTTTAGGGTTTTGGGTTTTAGGGTTTAGGGTTGAGGGTTTTAGGGTTTTGTGGTTTAAGTTTAGGGTTAGGGTAGGTTTTAGTGAAGGGTTTTAGGGGTTTAGTGTTTAGGGTTTAGGGTTTTAGGGTTTTAGGGTTTAGAGTTTTAGGGTTTAGGGTTTTAGGGTTTAGGTTTTATGGTTTAGGGTTTTATGCGTTTAGGGTTTTAGGGTTTAGAGTTTTAGAGTTTAGGGTTTTAGGCTTTTAGGGTTTTAGGGTTTTAGGGTTTAGAGTTTTAGAGTTTAGGGTTTAGGGTTTAGGGTTTAGGGTTTTAAGGTTTTAGGGTTTAGGGTAGGGTTTTATAGTTTAGTTTTTAGGGTTTTAGGGTTTTAGGGCTTTAGGGTTTAGGTTTACGTTTTAGGGTTTTAGGACTTTAGGGTTTAGGGTTTAGGGTTTTAGGGTTTAGGGTTTAGGGTTTAGGGTTTTAGGGTTTAGGGTTTTAGGGTTTAGGGTTTAGGGTTTAGGGTTTAGGGTTTTAAGGTTTTGGGTTTTAGGGTTTAGTGTTGAGGGTTTTGTGGTTTAAGGTTTAGGGTTAAGGGTTTTAGGGTTTTAGGGTTAGGGTAGGTTTTAGTGAAGGGTTTTAGGGGTTTAGTCTTTAGGGTTTAGGGTTTTTGGGTTTTAATGTTTAGGGTAGAGTTTTAGCATTTTACAGTTTAGTTTTTAGGGTTTTAGGGTTTTAGGATTTTAGGGTTTTACGGGTTCAGGCTTTTAGGGTTTTAGGGCTTTAGGGTTTAGGTTTAAGGTTTAGGGTTTTAGGATTTTAGGGTTTAGAGTTTAGGGTTTAGGGTCTAGGATTTTAGGGTTTTAGGGTGTAGGGTTTAGGGTTCTATGGCTTATGGTTTAGGGTAGAGGGTCTTAGGGTCTTGTGGTTTAAGGTTTAGGGTTAAGGGTTTTAGGGTTAAGGTAGGGTTTAGTGAGGGTTTTAGGTGTTTTCGGTTTAGTTTTTAGGGTTTTAGAGTTTCAGGGTTTTAGGGGTTTAGGGTTTTATGGGTTTAGGGTTTAGGGTTTAGGGTTTAGGGTTTGGGGTTTAGGGTTTTAGGGTTTAGGGTTTAGGGTTTTAAGGGTTTAGGGTTTGGGGTTTAGGGTTTAGGGTTCTAGGGTTTTAGGGTTTAAGGTAGGGTTTTACGGTTTTACGGTTTAGTTTTTGGTGTTTTAGGGTTTTAGGGTTTTTGGGTCTTAGGGTCTTAGGGTTTTAGGATTTTAGAGTTTAGGGTTTAGGGTTTAGGGTTTGGGGTTTAGGGTTTTAGTGTTTAGGGTTTAGGGTTTTAGGGTTTGAGGGTTTAGGGTTTAGGGTTTAGGATTTAGGGTTGTCGGGTTTTAGGGTTTGGGGTAGGGTTTTACCATTTTACGGTTTAGTTTTTGGGGTTCTAGGGGTCAGGGGTTTTAGGGTTTTAGGATTTTGGGATTTTAGAGTTTAGGGTTTAGGGTCTAGATTTTAAGGTTTAGGGATTTAGGATTTTAGGGTTTTAGGGTTTAGGTTTAAGGTTTAGGTTTTTTGGATTTTAGAGTTTAGGGTATAGGCTTTAGGGTTTTGGTTTTAAGTTTTGGGGTTTTAGGATTTTAGGGTTTTAGGATAGTGTTTTAGCGTTAGGGTTTTAGGATTTTTGAATTTTAGAGTTTAGGGTTTAGGGTTTAGGTTTTAAGATTATGGGTATTAGGATTTTAGGGTTTTAGGGGTTAGGGTTTAGGCTTTAGGGTTTAGGGTTTATGTTTAGGGTTTAGGGTTTAGGGTTTTGTGATTTAAGGCTTAGGGTTTAGGGTTTTAGGGTTAGGGTAGCGTTTAGTGAAGGGTTTTAGGGGTTTACGATTTAGTTTTTGGGGTTTTAGGGTTTTAGGGTTTTAAGGTTTAGGGTTTAGGGTTTAGCGTTTAGGGTTTAGGGATTAGGGTTTAGGGTTTAGGGTTTGGGGTTCAGGGTTTTAGGGCTTAGGGTTTAGGGTTTTAGGGTTTTAGGGTTTAAGGTTTAGGGTTTAGGGTTTAGGGTTTTGTGTTTAGGGTTTAGGGTTTCAGGGTTTTACGTTTTAGTTTTTGGTGATTTAGGGGTTTAGGGTTTTAGGGTCTTAGGGTTTTAGGGTTTTAGGATTTTAGTATTTTAGGATTTTAGAGTTTAGGGTTTAGGGTTTAGGGCTTGGGGTTTAGGGTTTTAGGGTTGAGGGTTTAGGGTTTTAGGGTTTTAGGGTTTTAGGGTTTAGGATTTAGGGTTTAGGGTTTAGGGTTTAGGGTTGTCGGCTTTTTGGGTTTAGGGTAGGGTTTTAGGGTCTTACGGTTTAGTTTTTGGGATTTTAGGGGTTTTAGGGTTTTAGGGTTTTAGGATTTTAGGATTTTAGAGTTTAGTGTTTAGGGTTTAGGGTTTAGGTTTTCAATTTAGGGTTTTAGGATTTAGGTTTAAGGTTTAGGGTTTTAGGATTTTAGAGTTTAGGGTATAGGCTTTAAGGTTTTGGTTTTAAGGTTGGGGTTTTAGGATTTTAGTGTTTTAGGATAGGGTTTTAGGGTTTGAGGGTTTTAGGATTTTTGAATTTTAGAGTTTAGGGTTTAGGGCTTAGGGTTTAGGTTTTAAGGTTAAGGGATTTAGGATTTTAGGGTTTTAGGGGTTAGGGTTTAGGGTTTAGCGTTTTAGGGGTGTTAGGGTTTAGGGTTTAGGGGTTTAGGGTTTTAGGATTTAGGGTTTAGCATTTTAGGGTTTTAGGGTTTAGGGTTTTAGGGTTTTAGGGTTTTAGGGTTTAGGATTTAGTGTTTAGGGTTTAAGGTTTAGGGTTTAGCGTTTAAGGGTTCTAGGGTTTATCGTTTAGGGTTTAGTGTTTAGGGTTTGGGGTTTAGAGTTTTAGGGTTTTACGGTTTAGTTTTTGGGATTTTATGTAACACCCGCCCCTTTTCACCGAAAATCCGAGTCTTTTTTTTTTTTAACTGAAAGGGTGCGGGCGTCACGACGCGAGTTAAGTCCGAGCTTCTAGAGCCCGACCCTTAACTGGCCAACCCTACGTGTGCGTGGAACGAAGTCCACAACGAATAGTTCACACGTAGAAGTAAGTATGTGGAATTTTAATAGAGGCTAACCTACAATTTTTAGATAGCAGGGAAGATTTCATCATTCAATTACTAAAATGCCATCACATTATATGTCTACAATAAAATCCAAAACGTAGTAATAACTCTAAAATATACAGTCCGACAAGTTAACTATTCAAATATACATTTTCCAAAATAAAGCTTAAAACAAAGTAAATAATCCGTCTCCCCATGTAACGCCTACCCCTTTTCACCGAAAATCAGAGTCTATTTTTTTTTTTTAAGTGACAAAGGGCGCGGACGTCACGACGCGAGTTAAGTCCGAGCTTCTAGAGCCTGGCCCTTAACTGGCCAACCCTACGTGTACGTGGAACGAAGTCCACGAGGAACAGTTCACACGTGTAAGTAAGCTTGCGGAACATTACATAAAACGCGGAATGATAATAGAGGCTAACCTACCAATTTTTAGATAGCAGGGAAGATTACATTCATCTAACTAATAAAACATCTCAACATCATCGTATTCAAAACAAAACTAGAATATAGCAAATAATTATACAGTCTGACAATCTAAACTATACAAATATACACTTCCCAAAATAAACTTAAACCAAATAATTAGTCCGCGCTTCCCAAGCTCCTAAGCTTGGCTCCTGTCTCTTCCTTCTGCTCCGGCATTTCCTGCGTCACCAGCTAGGGTAGAAGTAGGGCGTTAGACAACGCGTCCAGTAGGACTCCGAGTAGGGCTAGCACATGGATTAGTGATAACAAAGCATATAGAAAATATTATATCAAAATCATGCCATTTGGTACAATGTAATGCAATGGGTGTTTTATGTCATGAATCCCACCCATCAATCTCATCATCATTGTACAATGCCCCTTTTTCATCCATACATAATGTTCAAAATATAATCCATACCATCATCGTGCCATGACCCTCTTGATGGAAAAACCTCATCAAGATGTGATCCACACTAGGCATCCCCCTTGATGGAAGAACCATCATCAAGGTATAATAACACATAGTAACATTCTTATTTGAATAACCTTATCAACATATCATAGAGCCCATAGTAACCTCCCTGATGAATCAAACACATCAGAATATCCCCATGGTTGTTTATCGGTCGCCCCGACGGAGCATGGACTCCGGTTTCATTTCATCCTTCCCCTGTCATATCCCTCCCATGCCATGCATGAGATGTAGATGCCATATGCCATGTAATGAATATAATAACAACCATGACATTTAAAAATCCCATCAATCAAACATATAACTTGATTATCAAAAAGTAGATCAAGTAAAGCCTCAATAAACACATCATAGCTTTAAAACCCATTTTAAACCAATCATATGCTTACCAGAATAAATCAAGTAAAAACCCCTATATAATACATAATTCAAAACCAATCTTAAAACAACCCATATAATTTCTAAAATAATTCAAAGAAACCATCACTCAGTCCATGGCTTACAAAAAGGTTAGAATCCTATCGAATACCGACTAGCGTTCTTTCTTCCGTTTCCGTCCAACAGACCCGGTCGCCAATCACGCACCGCTTGCGATGTCCAATACCTTATTATATACACATAATCAGTCCATATTTTAACTATTTCTAAGCCCATTAATCATTTCCAAGTCCACATGAATAATCGGTCACCATTTAGGTTTTGTGGGTCCCATTTAATCCATTAACCCCTTTAATTTGTGAGTTTAAAACCAACTAGCCATCCTAGGCTTTATTTAGCCATACATAATGTTATTACTTTGAATCCCTAAACCCATGATCATCTCCCATGGAGTTCTTCATTTTAGCCATTATTTACGATTTTGCCACTACCCCTTCCTCCATGGCTAATCACTCATTCATCCATGCATGATAAAGTCCATACTTGATTCATAGATTTGGATCCATTAATGACCCATCACCCATATCTTAAAAATCATTAAAATCAGCCCTTTAAATACTCTAACCCTCATTCATTTCTCACATACATAACACCAAACTTAATCCATAAGTTTATCCACAAATGGGTCAAGGGTTCGGCCATACACCATGGCCGAACCCATGATGTCTTTATCCCATTTTTTCTTCTTTGGCCTACTTATACATTTGAACCCATCATAAGCCCTTCCATGAAGGGGCTTAACTTATACATTTAAATCACCATCCTTAATCACATTTAAATCCATTTACAACCATCATCAAACCATCATAAAACCATCATTTTCCCCATAATTCATAACCATTAATCCACCATTTGATCACCATAGGGTTCGGCCATACACCATGGCCGAACCCATGGTTCATGGTCCATGATTTATCTATGCCTCTTGAGGCCATGAAATCCATTTACAAATCGCTACATTTAATCATTAACTCCTTAAAAAATCATAAACCCTCTTTCGCATGATTTTTCTTATAAAAACCCCTTTAAACTTAATCACATTTAATCAATAAATTTAAAACCCTAAACCATCCTCCATGGTTTCCATTCTTCATAAACCCTAACATTCCATTAAAAATGTCCAAAATAACTTCCATAACCTCCATTCCTTAAAACCCTAAAAAAAATCATACATTACCTACATTTAATCATTAAGCACTTAAAACCCTAAACCATTCTTTTTGAGGTCATTAAAATTATCTTCCATCTCCTATGATTCTCTCATTTAAAACCTCTTTACAAAATTCACCACATTCAATTATTTACAACCCTAAAAATTATAAACATTCTCCATAGCTTTAAACCTTAAAACCCTACTTAATTCATCAACCCTTTTTCCATTAATCCATTTAAAACCCCCACTTCCATGCTTGATTAATACCTAATTACACAATGCACTCAATCCATTTATTTTTCCTTAACCTAAACCTAATTTACCCATTAGGGTTTTGTCCACTTTCCATCTTTCAAATTGATGGATTTAAAATCCATGGCATAAAATCATTTGGCCACCATTAAATTTACAAAATGAATCCCAAATCTTAAACCCTAAAAATCCAAAATTTCTTGTTTAAGAAATACTCACAATCCGTCATATCCTCCTACTTCCGCCACTCCCGTCGGCTTCCTTAGCCTCCTTTCTCCTTCCTCTCCTTGTTTGATCGGCTAAGATGCTTGATCAATGGTGACAACCTCCAAACTTGGGTTCAGCCATAGTATGGTTTGTTTGAGAGAGGGAGAGGAGAGAATGGAGATGATGAGGAAAAAGATCCCAAATTTGACCTTAGAGTGGTAAGCCCTTGCTTTAAATCTTTTCTTCTCTTCTTCTCTTCTAAATTTTCTTCTTCTCTTCTTGGAGTGTGGGGGACGGCCATGAGAGATGAAAAGAGGGAGAGAGTGAAAGAGCTCGTTGGAGTGGAGAGATGAAAAAAAAAACAAGACAAGCCTATCTCCTTTTGATTGGCTAAGATAAAGCTTACCTTTAATTCCTCCCACCAACCCCTAAGATCTTTTACATGCTTTTTGACCCAACCAACACCAAGTCCCAAAGTTTTTGGTGTTTGACGATAGGATTGTTTTGGTCTCCCCTCTTTGACCCCCCCTTTGACCACCTTTATGATTATTTAAACATTTAATTAATAGATAATTAGGTTAATTTAATTCCCATTTACTTAATTCCTTTAAATTCCCTCTATAAAATCCACCCATTGTTGACCAAGTCAACCATGGTAGCCGGCCCCACCAATTCTTGGTCCACCCGCCACCTCACTTGATGAGGTGGAGGTGGGTCCCACTTGGCCACATCACCTTGGCTTAATTCAAATTAACTTAGGTGATTTAAATCCATTCCATACATTCCAATTGGATCACCATTGGGCCCATGGCCCAATCACATTTTCATCTTACCCATTTACCTTAAAGCTTACATCATCTTGATCCATTGGGTCCCAAATGGGTATTGGGCCCAATTTGACCATCCTTGGCCCATTTGACCATCTTTGACCCTTTAAGTAAACTTAAATCCAATCCATAGTCCATTGGGCCCTAGTTGGGCCTTTGTCCATATTTTGATTCACTTAACATTTATTCCATTAAAATTCTCAATTTCCATCATTAAAATAAATAATAACCACAGATATACTGATTCACAAATTCCGGGTCATTACACCCCAAGCTCCTAAGCTTGGCTCCCGTCTCGTCCTTATACTCCGGCATTTCCTGCGTCATCAGCTAGGGTAGAAGTAGGGCGTTAGACCACGTGCCCAGTAGGACTCCGAGTAGGGCTAGCACATGGATTAGTAATAATAGCATGCAGATAATAATATGATAAAAACTGGTAGACAATCATATAATGAAATTATGAAGTGAATGCCATGCCATGGGTGTCTGTATTATGAATCCCACCCATCATCCCTACCATCATGATGTCATATCCCCCTTGACGGCAAGACCTTGTCAAGGTATCCCCATGCCTATTCTCGGTCGCCCCGACGGAACATGGACTCCGGTTATAGCCTATCAGGCTATCCCCATGCCTGTTCTCGGTCGCCCCGACGGAGCATGGACTCCGGTTTGTTTATTTTTTTCCGCCCATGCCATGCATGAGATGTAATGCATTATGCTATGTAATATTTATAACTCATAACCGTAACATATCATACATAGCCTTAACTTATTATGCATAACCTTGAACATAATTCATAGCCATATTCCATATAATACTTAATCATAGCCATAAGAATCCATCTTAAACATATCATAACCTTAAAACCCATCATACAACCAATCAATATAATTACTAAAAATAAACCAATAAACCAATCACATAGCATCTAATCCATGGCTTACAAATAGGTAGGAATCCTACTGAATACCGACTCGCGTCCTTCTCTTTCGTTTTCGTCCGATAGTCCGGCTACCGACACGTGTACCGCTCGCGATATCCAATACCTTATTACATACACATAAATCAGTCCATATTTTAACTATCTTTCAGCCCATTAATCATTTCCAAGTCCATATGAAAAAACGGTCACTATTTAAGTTTTGTGGGTCCCATTTCATCGATTAAACCTTTTAATCCCATAAGTCTTAAAAATCGGCCACCCTAGGCTTTATTAATCACTTATAAGATTATTACATTAGAGCCCCTAAGTCTATGATCGATCTCCATGGAATTCTTGAATTTGGCCATTAATTATGGTTTTGCCACTACCTCTTTTCCATGATTAATCACTCATTTATCCATGCATGATTAAGTCCAAAATTGATCCATAACTTAGATCTATTAGTGACCTATCAACCATAACATGAACTCATTAAAGATAAGTCCTTAACTTAACCTAATCCCAATCAATTTAAACACATTCATACTCCAATCTAACCCATCAAAAGGCTCATAAATGGGCCATGGGTTTGGCCATACACCATGGCCGAACCCATGGTGTCCTTTTCCCCATTTTTCTCGGGTCTATTTACATCATTTAGATCCAAAATAAATCCTTCCTTGAGGTGGTTTAAATCACACTTTTAAACCATTACTCTTAACCCCATTTGGATCATTACATTTGGTCAACCTTAATTATATTTAAGGTTCATTCAAGCCACCAATATT